>SJYV01034795.1:72277-131209 GCA_006410875.1 Neotragus pygmaeus | reverse complement strand
TGACTCATTGGAAAAGACTCTGATGCTGGGAGGGGTTGGGGGCAGGAGGAGAAGGGGATGACAGAGGATGAGATGGCTGGATGGCATCACGGACTCGATGGACATGAGTCTGAGTGATCTCCGGGAGATGATGATGGACAGGGAGGCCTGACGTGCTGTGATTCATGGGGTCGCAAAGAGTCAGACACGACTGAGCAACTGAACTGAACTGATGCTGGGAAAGTCTGAGGGCAGGAGGAAAAGTTGGCAACAGAGACGAGATGGTTGGATGGCATCACTGACTCAATGGATATGAGTTTGAGCAAGCTCCCAGAGATGGTAAAGGATGGCGAAGCCTGGCATGCTGCAGTCCACAGGGTCAAAAGAGTCAGATGTGACTTAGCAACTGAACAACAACAGTTTGCTCTGTTAATACGTCTGGGAGTGTGGAGGGAGAATAAAGAAAAAAAAGTAAATTATTTAGCCATCCAACTAATGAAGAATATTTACCTTGTACTCTTTCCCTGCTAACTAAATGCCCTTCAAAAAGTAAAAAATTAATAAATTCAATCGAGTGGAAAACCCTAATCTCGGCCATCAACCTCTTGTCTGCTTCCTGTTCCGGTAACCAGGATCCTGGGGTGAGTTGTAATAGCCTCTGGGAGTCTCACTTGGCTGCACAGGGAACTCACCTGAGTGTAAAAAGCAGACTGATTTCAGAAGTATTCTGTCAATATTCTATTTATTGCTGTTGAAACCGTACTGTGGTTACATGGAAGAATGGCCCTATTTGTAGGAAGTTAGCACTGAGGTGTTTAGGGAAAAAGGGACAGGATGTAGCTCATTTTCAAATGGTTCAAAAAAAAAAACTTTTAATATTATATGTGTATATGGGTCGGGGGGAGAGAGCGAGGTGGAGGCGGGGAAGAAAAAGCAAAAAGGTTAAAATGTTCACAAATATAAAGGACATGTGGGATTCTTTTTAGTATGTGTTAGTCTTGAAACTTTTCATTAAGTTTGAAATTATTTCCAAATAAAAGTTGAAAAGAATGTTGATCCTAAATCCCCGGTTTCACTGCCCCCACCCAAGAGGTTTTGGTTTCATTGATCTGGAGTTTTCATAGTCCCAGGTGACTCTGCAGGACGCCAGGCTCCCCGGCACCCGCCCCTCACTCTCCAGGCTCCTGGGCTCAGTGCTGCTTTGAACCTTTCTTAATTGGAGCTGCCCAGCATCTCAGCTCAGGGATGCCTTGTGCCGGTCGAGAGAAGGCTTGTTTAGAAGCAAGCATCCTCTTTATAGAAGGGGCTGCATATTTACCTCCTTCCCACTCCCTGCAGGCCAGACAAGTCCTTGGTGACTGCTACCACTTTCAACGACTCAGCTGTTTGGGCTGCTTTCACCAGAAGTGGACTGTTTGCTAGAAAGCCCTTACCAGAGGTCACCGGGGCGGGGTGGTTGAGGGGGGTGTGTGTGGCTCGGTGACTACTTATCACTTGGAAGGTTTCAGGGGTGGGGCCTGCAGGCTGGGGGACAGGCGGGGACAGGGCTTGAAGGGACAGGCTTTTGTTCTCCTGGACCTCACACCTTGAGCTGGGGGCAGAGCTCAGGTGGCAACTTGAGAAGACCCGGGGGAACCCGAGCTCCAGCTGCACGTTTTAGTTGACAGTGGACGGGTCCCTCTTGCCACTTTCAATTATCAGAAATGCAGCCTCCTCCCATCTGTCCATCACTTTCCATTACCCATCCCTGGAGAACAGGGTCATGCCTCTGTGAGGTGAGAAGAGCAGGGTCTGGGAATGCCTAACCAGAATCTTCCTTGCGGCCACAAACGCCCTTAGAGGCAGCTCACCTGAAGCTCATTAACTCCTCTTAAAATCATGGCGCAACTGAGCCGATGCCCATGCTGTGTGTGGTCCACTCAGAACTGCCAGATCTTCTCTGGCACTGTGTCCTTCTCACCTTCTCAATGCCGTGTTTTTGTGATTTGATTTTTGTGCCTCCATGGGCTCAGAGGCCGTATTTTTATAGGGCTGAATGATCCTGCTTCGTAACCTGGAGCAGGTAGGTTCCTAGAGGTGGAGGATCACGGGGGGACTCACCAGAGCAGGAATAAAAGGGTCTGAATGGCAGGAGGTGGAGTATGGTACCCTATTCAGTAACTGCTCCACAGTTCTAGATGCAAGTTTAACCCAGTCCTGTGTGAGGGCTTAATGGTCAGTTCATCTCAGTCTTCCTCACACGTGTGCAACTTTGCTGGAGGTGGATGCTAAGCCTCGTGTGCAGTTTCTTCTTTTTAAGATTTTTTTTTAATGTGGACCATTTTTAAAGGCTTTATTAAATCTGTTACAGTATTGCACCTGTTTGTTTTTTTCTGCCAGGAGGCATGTGGATCTTAGCTCCTGACCAGGGATCGAATCTGTACCTACTGAATCGGAAGCCAAGGTCTTAACCACTGGACCACCAGGGAAGTACCCTGCTCCCGATTTCTTGACAGGTGACATGGACAGCTGGTAGACAGGCAGAGCATTTAAGGGCTTCTGCCTCTTTACGTAAAAAAAATTAAAAATGACCTTCAAAGGTAATAAACTTTTAACAGATTTGGGGCTTTTGTGGTTACCAAACGACCTTTTTCACTCTCCGTCAGGCTCCACTCAAAAGCAGGCTGTGTACACACTCCCTGCCTCAAGCTCTGGTGTTAAGGATGGAGGTGGGACCGTCCCTTCAACTGGGTGAGCAATGCACCCAGTGGGATTCCTGGGATGTGATCAGGGTGGGGGAGGCACCAGGGGAGCCTTGTCAGTCTAAGGGTCATCTCTCAAGATTAAGAAACTGTTTTATGAGGACTATTTTATGGCCCATGCCTTTCGGCACTGGCTCACATCTACCTTGTGATGTGGTGTCTACTGCCTCCATGCGTGTTGGTGAGTCTGAAGCTCCATCAGGACAAGGGCAAAGAGCATTTTTCTTTTCTAACCTTACAGTGCTCAGAAACGCATTGGGCCTATAACAGCCACTCGATAAAATAAGAAAATAATAATTTGCAGGATTGCATCACCTTGAATATGATGCCTCTCTGATCATTTGTAGAGCTTTGCAGTCAAGAGGTAGGGACTCATAACCACCTTGGCTTGCCAAGAGTAGGACAGAGGAGAAAGACGAGAAAACATTTTTTTTTCTTGTTATGGGATTAGCCCTGAGTAGCTGCAGTCATTGGTTTGTGGTTGACTTAAGCACCATCTATTGGAAAAAAATCCCCATCTTGCATCATTGCTCCAAGTCTCTTGTGACTGTGCTTCCTTTCTTCTGGAGGGTCCTTCTTCTGCCGTGGCTAATAGTCTAGGCTCAATTCTTGGAAGCAGCCTGGTACTTCTTGGACCTGTCTGGAGGGTGGAGGGTAACCCTCTCACATGCTTCTCCAGGAAGATGCATCTGTTGTTACACATGTAATATCTAACTAAGTGTCTGTATAGTGCAAGATCAATCTGCCCCATGATGGCTCACCACAATGGGCTGGAATGGCTAAAGCAGAGATGCCTCAAAGGGATGGGCATGGTTGGAGGAACAGTCTTAATAAAATTTCCTTCTCCCAGTTATTTCCCCACAGTGCTGAAACCTGAGCCTGATTTGATCTTGCTTTTCCTGCTATTGATTTTTTTTTCTTTTTTTGCTTAGCGGTGTCTTGCTCAGAGAGAATCCCAGCTCAGTGAAGACTAGGTTCTTTGTCTGTCCGGTTTGCTCCTCACTGGCTGAAATACCCCTTTTGGGCAAATCTCATCAGGACAATAGATCCACTGTTATTGAACTTTTTCCACTCTGTCGTTCTCCTGTGATATACTGGAGTGGTTAGCAACAAAGAAACTGACTTTTCCAATATGGAAACTTAAGCTGCTGGTCCCCAACCCAGAAGGAGCAGAGTAAAATTATAACCCACAGACAGTTTGCATCTTAGTTCTCCAGCAGTAAGCACATGGCGTGTGGTGCATAATAAAATCACAGCCTTGTAACTCCCCGTCTCAGGAGCACAGGGTGGTTTGCCAACATGATCTTATCCATCTTTATAATGTTTATGGATGGCAGGCAGGGGGCTCTGGCACCTCTCCTCTCTGTGAACTCCTCTAGCTCCCTTGCATAAGGGTGGTGGGCTGCCGAAGAACCCTCCTGCCTCTGCAGTCCTTGGGCTAACCCTTGCCCAGTTGCTGCCTTTATAAAAAATACATTGTGAGGGTGGAGATAATTAGGTAATATTAAAATGCCTTTCTTTACGCCATCACTGGCCGCCAACATCAGGGGTCCCCGCAGGTCAGCAACAAGGAAATGCCTATATTCCATCAAATTTGAGAAACAGTCTAGTGATTCTGAAAAATTCTAGTTCCTGGTTTTTTGTTTTTTTTCTTTTTTTAGTTTCTCACTTCCTCCCCTCCTTTCTTATCCGTGGTGCCCTTTCTTCCAGCCTTTTCTTATTTTAATTGACCTTCAAGTTCTGCTGGATTTTCTCTTTTTCTCTGCTTTCTTCTCAACTCCTTTCTGTCTCTCTAATCATCTCGTTGCCATTCTTGTCCAAGGATATGAGCGAAGAACAGAATTCTTTAAGAAGACGACCCAATTTGCATTCAGATTTTTGACAGCGTGGCTGCAGCAATCCTTTCAAATCTCTCTTTATTTTCTGATCTGTTCAAAACTGCTGACGAGCAAGCAGATGGCAGGTACAGAGAGTGTGAGTCCGCCTCTGGATGTCTGATAGTCAGAACCATTTCTCTTTATATAACAATGGATTCGGTGAAGTAGAGTATGAATAGTATTTGATCGTAATCATTTTTACTTTTTTGACATGAAAAAGTGGCTAAAGCTTGGATCGAATCTTCTCAGATTTACTCAGGGTGGGTAATTTTCCTGGGCAGGGTGTTTTTTTATGTTTATACAGATGACTCTTGAACAACACAGGTTTGAACTGCAAGGGTCCACTTATACATGGATTGTTTTCAGTGGTAAATGCTACAGCAATCTGTAGTCCATGGTTGGTTACATGGTCCACGGCTGCTTACACGGTCCATGGTTGGTTGAATTTTCAGCTGCAGAATGAATCGTAGATGGGTTGACTGTAAATTATACATGGATCACCCCCACATTGTTCAAGGGTCAACCCAAACTTGTTAACATAATTTTGAATCAAAGGAAAAACAAATCACAGGGGGTTTTGAACAAAGCTCTTTTAAAAGTTGTTTCCTTTTACTGAATCTGCATA
The DNA here is from genome assembly GCA_006410875.1 of Neotragus pygmaeus. NCBI lineage: Eukaryota > Metazoa > Chordata > Mammalia > Artiodactyla > Bovidae > Neotragus > Neotragus pygmaeus. Next base: position 125,987 of record SJYV01034795.1, on the reverse strand, counting down.
TCTCAACCGGTCATTAAAACAAACAAACAAACAAAAAAACACTTTTCTTTTCTGTTTTCCCGATACCAGGAACTCACCCCCAGGGCCATGACTCCCCCAACCACAGAAGCAGTAAGAAAATTTCAGGAAGCAAGGGTCTTCCTGGCCTTGTCTGTACCCCAGCCTCAGCACGATGACTCACACAAAGTAGGAGTGTGATAAACATTTGATGAGTGAATTAGGGAAGTAGTCAACTGAGGTTGCCATGGAAGAGGCTGGAATCAAGTGCTTTAGAGCCCAATTCTCCACTTAGAGCAGAAGAAGGTTTGGCTAGGGCAGTAGGAGAAAATCAGAGAAAGCAGAAATCATGGTGATCTTGTCCGGACACACAAACTTATCTACTATCCAGAAAAAAAAAAAAAACACATTTCTGTGGAGTACATAAACATTTATAGTATCTTCTACTCTGTGCCAGACACTGTGCTAAACTCCAAGTGCACCAAAATAAATAGGACATGGTTCCTAGCCTCAAAGCGTTCTTGGTATAACAAGACAATGAATCAGTTTTTTAAAATGTTATATTCCCACATATTAAATTTTGACTGAAATGAATCAACGTTTTATATTTATCCAAAAAAATCTGATGAACTAGTCTGTTTGAATTACCATCCTGTGTGTGTGTGTCTTCTCAATCTTTGCACTGGATTAGCACAAGAACTACAGCTTATTTTCATAGACAGCACCCCGAGGAAACCCTCTATTTGGATGGAATCCGTATTTACTTCTTCTCTTTGTTCTCTCTTCATCCTTTGCATAGATCAGCATCATTTCTCCTCAGCTGCACCTAGAATCGTTGACGGGAGCTGTCACCGGTAACCTAGCAACACTTCTCATTCATATTTGTCACAGAAGGAGCAGGCATCTCATGAAGAACTTGCTAGTCTTACTCTCCTGTTGTTGCTTTAGAGAAAGGTCCCTTCTCTAGAACCTTCTCAGAGAGACAGGCTAGAGCTTTAATGCATCTAGAGTGGTCCATCTGCTTAAAAGCACGTTGGTCCATGAGCTCATGGACTTGAACTCCCCACACCCCTGGTTTCCAGTGGCTCTTAGCAGAACCACTTCAGGTCTGGCCCATCGTGGAAACCTAGCATCCGGGAGATGAATAAGACCTTAGACAGCTAACAGCTTACCTGACCCTGGAACTCTCTCATCGAATCCTGACAGCCATCTAGTTTATGTTCTGGTGGACAACAAAGAGCTCTCTACCTCTGGAAAATGATGTTTCCCCACCCAACACTTCGGTTTGGGAGAAATTTTTCTTTTTCAGAAAGTGGATTTCTTATACTGAGCTAAAATCACCTCCTGGCCACTTCCTTCCTTAATGACTTCCTCAGCCCTTCCCTTGACATTGACTCACTCTTTGCTCCAATTCTGTCTCTCACCAAAATAAAACCCATTGCTTCTTCCTCATAGCAACCCCTCCAATATTTGGAGACACTTATAGGATGAGAAAAGAGAAAAGGAAAGATACAAGCATCTGAATGCAGAGTTCCAGAGATGAGCAAGAAGAGATAAGAAAGCCTTCTTCAGTGATCAATGCAAAGAAATAGAGGAAAAGAACAGAATGGAAAAGACTAGAGATCTNGCAGGAGGAGAAGGGGACGACAGAGGATGAGATGGCTGGATGGCATCATGGACTCGATGGACGTGAGTCTGAGTGAACTCCGGGAGTTGGTGATGGACAGGGAGGCCTGGCGTGCTGCGATTCATGGGGTCGGAAAGAGTCGGACATGACTGAACGACTGAACTGAACTAATAGGATGAGATGGTTGGATAGCATCACCGATTCAATGGACATGAATTTGAGCAAACTCTGGGAGATAGTGGAGGACAGTGGAGCCTGGCATGCTGCAGTTCATGGAATCGCAAAGAGCTGACATAGCTTAGGGGCTGAACAATGTTGTTTCTTGATTTTCTCCCTTCCTAACTAAACACTCAGAGCCTCCCCTGACTTTATGCCTGCCATTTCCAGAGCCCAGCATCTATATCTTTCTTCTCTAGATACACAATTATACCTGATGATTTATTTTAATTTGCAATGCCTTGAGTGGAAAGTGACTTTCAATTGTCATTTGACCCACATATATTGTTACTATTACTTTTATCTGGACATTGTATTTCTATTTAATGGAGCCTACAATTATTTTAGCTTTTTAAAGCCACCACGTCACTCCACTGTATCCCATGAAGCTTTTAAACAAAGGAAAACTCCCAGTTATTATTTTTTTAAAACAACTGCAATTAAACCAGGTCTCCCCATTATACTAATATGGTGTTTATTTCTGGACTATAGCACCAGCTACATCCACGTAAAGGAGTTGTTTTCTTCAAATATGTCCCAAGTTCCTTCTGGTTTCTTCCTCTAACCTCAGTCCCTCCATTCTCCCCTTACCTACCTGTCACTTGAAATATGAGGTCTCAAGCCTCAGTGGTCCCACCTGGGCTGAGACATCTCTGCTTTTTAAAATTCTACCAAGTACCAAACACAGACTGTGGGAGAACTCGACTTCCGGTTCATATCTGTTGAATGGCAGAACAAATGCATTGTATGAGTTTCTTTCCAGGACAGGTCAAGCTTTTCATTTGATGAGTAAACTCCTCAGACGTTTTATTTCCTATTTCTTTAGGTGACCATGAATTCGTTCCAGCCATGGAAAACTCCTACACTTCCCAGAGGACTCTAAGGAATTTTCTACTTTTAAAAAATTATTATTATTATTTTTTACCACCCAAAACATTTTGCACTGGGGTATAGCTGATTACCAATATTGCGGTCATTTCAGGTGAACAGCTAAGAGACTCAGCAATACATATACATGTATCCATTCCCCGCCCCCTGACCCCTTCTCTTTAAAGAAAGGGACGGGCGACCATGCCTATTATTATAATCTGGTACATAGCACTACTCTCTAAGCCCCAGGATGAGAATATTATCATTCCAATACGTTGACCCAAAAAACAGATGTAGATAGAAGCCCACTGAACTTAATGGTAGCCTGTGGCACCAGCAATGGGAATGGGTGATAGAGAGAGTCGTTTCCAGGGATGTGTCTATCCTGCCTAAGACAAACCAGGCTTTGGGGAAAATACTTGCAAGTTATCTAAACCAGCAAATATTTGCTCTGAGAGCAGGAAGGTGAACAGATTTTATTGTCCATCGCTATATCCGTAATTGTTAAAGCACTTCTTTTTTGAAGGTCATGCAGTTTCTAACACCAACCCCCACCCCAAGGTCCACACCATTGAGTGAGCTGGTATTACTGATATTTTAGCTAGTCCTGGAGTCTGCTCCAGCCTCTGGTGACTCTGAACCCAAAAAATATTCAGGGAAGGGCTGGTAATTACTGGGGGGGATGATGTTTGTGCTAATTTGGACCCTTGGCTGGGGGATCGTACTGGGCTGCCCGAGTCATTTCCCTTAGATGTCAAAAACTAACACGATGGTCAGGACAGTGAGGCCACTTGTCTTTAGAAATCTGCAAGGACTCTGCCTCACTTGGGAGTGTAAAGGCAACGGGGTAGTCCCCTAAATAAATAGGAGATAAAACTTCCAGAGAATAAGAAATGGATATGTTCAGCTCTCAGAAGAAGCCAAAAGAGCAAAGAGGAAATGAGTTTTCATTTTACTATAGCTGTCCAGACTCCTGCAAACCCTGGAATGGGAATTCTCGACACCTTGACCACTTGGGATGGATGAAGTGAGCTTAACTTCCTCTTCTATGAAATTTTCCTGAACCTGAGAGTCCAGAAGACAGTTGCGAGATCAGGAAATAGTGAATCATGAACTTGGAGCCAGACTCACCCTGGGTGTGGCTCAGTATCTCTTACTAATAAGAAAGCAATGAGTTTAATAAAAATGTAACACAGCCTCCTCCCCTTCAGTGCCCCTGAGATGCCGTGGGAATGATTAAGGCATGCCCACCAAAGGTGCCAGGAAGGCAAGCCAAGGAAGGGTGTTTGGACTCCTGTGTGTTTCAAAACAGCTCATCGCCCACTCTGTTAACCCCAGGTATCTCAGGCTCTGGCAAGACAGTGTTTAGTGGTTAAAGGTACACACTTCCAGTCAATTAGACTTGGGTTCAAATCCCAGCCTAGCCACTTACTAGCTATGACGTGGCGATCACCCACTTATGCCCCCTGGGCCTTGGTTTTTCTTCCTGTAAAATGGTGATGTCTCCCAAGTCTGCTGTGAAAAATAAACCAATTCTTGCCTGCTCTGTGCTTACTACAGAGTTTGACACACAGGTGTGTTAAAAAGCACATTTAAAGTGCTTTTTAAAAAATAGAAGAAAAGAGCTGTCATTGTCAGAGTAGAAGCTGAGATAAAATACAGTTTTCAAAAAGTTAATTATTATTTTATTTTCATTTTTCCATTTAATAAGAAAAAACTGGGGCCAAGAATATACTTCTCATTATAGTTTTGCCCAAATTCTATGCATTTTATATGCCATATCCTTTTTTTCTTCTTTTTCCATTATGGTTTATTATAGGATGTTGAATGCATTTCCCTGTGCAATACAATAGGATAGTGTTGTTTATCTATTTTATATATAGTAGTTGGTATTTGCTAATCCCAGATTCCTAATTTATCCCTCCTCCATCCCCTCTCTGGAGAAGGAAATGGCAACCCACTGCAGTATCCTTGCCTGGAGAATCCCATGGACAGAGGAGCCACAGGGTTGCAATGAGTCGGGTGTGGCATCCACTTGCCCCTGTGATAACCTAAGTTTGTTTTCTATGTCTGTGAGTCTGTTTCTGGTTTGTAAATAAGTTCATCTGTGTCATATTTTAGATTCCACGTATAAGTGATGAGATAAAAATATACTTTTGATGAGACAGAGGCTCTTCCCCAAAACACAGGAGGTGTTTAGTGAGCTGCCGCTCTGTGTTCAGCCCTGCACTGAGCATCATGCCATATACAAAGGGAGGAAGCATTCTCACATCAACAGATTTCCCCTGGTTTTCTTTACTCACAAGGCTCCTTTCATTAGGAAACAGAACATACGAACAGATGCTCTTTTTCTGGACTACCATGAAACACTCTTACATAGGTTATTGAAATTTAAAAATGAGCCCACAATATCATATTTGTGTTATTACTTTCAAAATCCTCCAGCAGGGACGCGTTTTTAGGAGTTGGGGTAGGAAGGCCCTGGCCTTGAGGGCTCCCTTTCCTCCTTGACCTTCTCCACTTTCTGGGCAGATAGATACTAAGCTGCCCAGCTAGATGACGCACTGCAGGGCAGCAGTGTGTAACAGGGGAAGGAGAGACCCAGATATTGCACACACCGCGGAGTGTTCACCTCTGGGGGTGGCAGGTAGAGAGAGTGAGGCTGTGAGGACAAGCAGGGCAGCCATATGCAGATTCCCGAAGGCTCTCATGTCTGCTCGGTAGCTAAAGAAGTCTGAAAACTTGCAGCAAATTGTAGGTATTTGTTTTCAGTCACTGAGTACATCTTTAAGAGGGACTTAAAAAAAAACAAAACACCACTATGCATGAGACTGGATTATGCAGGGAGGAGTGGCGAGGTGCATCCATACAGACTGTAAGAGAAGGAGAAAGAAAGATAGAGACACAGAGAGAAAGTTTTCCCTCCCAGGAACCCAGATCTGCTCCCTTTAGGACATAAGATCAAAGGAATTACAGAAACAGGGGGAGAGCTGGGGTGTGGGATCCAGCATCCCCCTTTATTTAATAGTCAGAGCCTATTTCTCTAGATCTAGGATCCACTGAAATAGGTTCATCTTGCCTTATAGGCACCCCTATCTCCTTGGTCATAAACCACCAATCCTGAGGCTTGTAGGGCCAGGTGGGATGGACACATGCCCATGGCCAGCCCCGCGTGTATCGTCACATGGAGAAATCCACAGGGCTATTTAGGGTGTTCAGAGTCAAGGGCTCCTGCACATGGTCAGGCGGGCAGAGACAGCATCACAAGAGAAAGGCTGAAACTACAGAGCTCAGGGTAACAACCGAGCAGAGAACACTAGACACTTAACCCAGCAGCGGGAGACAGCAGCTGTCATTTCCTCCCAGCCTCCAGACTTTCCTTAGCTCCCAGACCAGGCCCTGGAGCCGTTGGGGATTTCTGTGCATCACCACCTCTGTGTTTCTGTCTCCTGCCTGTGCGCAGCGCCCCTCTGAGCTGGACTCCTGATGGAGAACTTGCAGGTGAGAACAGGAAGGTCGCCTTCCCTCAGCAGCTTCCTGCGACCTGCTGGACCTTGAAGCAGGAGTGGGGTTTCACCAGGCAGAACAGAGAGGAGAGGGACTTCCCTGGTGGTCCAGTGGTTAAGATCCTGCCTTCTAGTGCAGGGGACGCAGGTTGAATCCCTGGCTGGGGAACTAAGATCCCACATGCCAGAAGGCAACTAAGCCACGCACTGCAACTAGTAGAGCCCATGAGCTGCTATGAAGACCCGGCGAAGCCAAAAGAAAGGAAAAGGAGAGAGGAGAGGAGAGAGAAACAACAAACTCTGAAGCCAAGAGCACCCCGCAGGGTTTTCAGGCAGGAAAGGGGCGGCCTTTCTGTTACTTCCCAGATGCCAGGTACACATCTTCAACCTGGGAGCTCAAACCAGAGGGGACCTCAGAACACACTGAGCTCAGCCATCCTTTCATGACAAGCCAGCTGAAGCCAGGGAAGGGCAACGGGTTTCTCGAGGACAGATGGCTTACTGTTGATGGAGAGCAGCGTGGAGCTATGCTAACCCTGCTTTGAACGGGATGGACACGCACTAACGCAGGGCTAGCTTAACACCTGCAGTGTTTTGCCCACCAATAGCACCTCGCTGGGGATCCTGTTTGTTTGCAACCAAGAGAAACTGTCAGGGTGAAATTATTTAAGGAGAACTTTCAGAGCTTTGGAGGTGGTTTTTTTCATGGTGATTCACACTGAACCGATGATTCAGAAAGTAGGGGAAATACACTACTGGGTAAGGAAATCTGTCTCCTGAATTCATATGCTGAGCACCTCTGATTAGCGAAGTAAGTTCATGTCGGAACAAAACTGGGGAAACATCTGTGTCCACAGCTGATTAAAAAGACGTGTGACCAACAACCTGGGAACAGCCGGTTCCCTTTGTTGAAAGGCATCTGGAAACCTCGCCCCAGGGGAGAACGCTGAGCATTGATCATGGGCACCCACGTGGCACATTATCTGTGATTGCTGGCAATTTTACTTTACCAGTTTTAGACGCAATTTCGGAGGAGGAAGCAGGGTGATAGTTGCAATCCAATTAGCAGGACTTCAGAGGTTTTCCAACATTGCTGCCACATTTTCAATACATCAGTGCAATTAACTGCACCAGGCTTAACATACTTCTGGCCTTCCCCATTAGCTCAAATGGTAAAGAATCTGCCTGCAATGTGGAAGACCTGGGTTCNCAGGACTTCAGAGGTTTTCCAACATTGCTGCCACATTTTCAATACATCAGTGCAATTAACTGCACCAGGCTTAACATACTTCTGGCCTTCCCCATTAGCTCAAATGGTAAAGAATCTGCCTGCAATGTGGAAGACCTGGGTTCGATTCCTGGGTTGGGAAGATCTCCCGGAGAAGGGCATGGCAATCCACTCCAGTATTCTTGCCTGGAGAATCCCACAGACAGAGGAGCCTGGTGGGCGACAATCCATGGACTTACAAAGAGTCAGACACGACTGTGTGACTAACACTAACGTGTGTGTGTGTGTGAGCACTAAGTCACTTCAGTCATGTCCGACTCTTTGTGATCCCATGGACTATAGCCCGCCAGGCTCACGTGTCCATGGAATTTTCCAGGCAAGAATACTGGAATAGGTTGCCATTTCCTCCTCCAGGGCATCTTCCTAAGCCAGGGCTTGAACACGAATCTCTTGCGTCTCCTGAACTGGCAGGCCGGTTCTTGGGGCCCTCTCCACCTTTCCCATATCTGCTCTCTCAGTCCCTCATCATGTTTCTTTCTGTCATCCTCTTAATTTTTTCTGCTCTTAAATATAACACATAGTCATCATGATTTGGAAAATAAAACATAAAGAAGCAAACAAAGATAAATTGGGAGTCTGGGAGCCACACGCACGGCAGAGCAGTTCTCCTGGGTTTCCTTACCCTGCTGCTCTCCACCCGGGTGCCCTTTCCCAATAAAATCTCTTGCTTTGTCAGCACATGTGTCTCCTCGGACAATTCATTTCCAAGTGTTAGACAAGAGCCCAGTTTTGGGCCCTGGAAGGGGTCCGCCTTCCTGCAACAAATGGTGACTCTAGCGGGGACTCTTCTTCGCTGAGACTGACATCCTGACCACTCGGGGTACTCGGACCAGCTTGCCTGCCAATGGGCCAGACCCCGCAGCTGAAACTGGGACCCTTTTGTCCCTGGTCTCCTCCTGACGCGGACAACTGGCCAGAGTGCCCCAACCAGCAAGGCACAAGAGACTTTATTGACCTCTCTCCCCTTCCCTCTCTCTATTCTCTCCTTAACCCTTCCTACCCTTCCCTGTTTTTCTAGTCCCCGGTCCTGAACACAGGAATCTGGTCGAAGGGCCCTCAGCCTGAGCTAAGGATTGGGGACTGATCACCTCCTCTTGGCAGAGAACTCGAATTCTGGTTCTGATCTGGTCTGATTTCTGGTAGAGCCGAGTTCCAGTCCTTCCTTCTCTGGAGGCCCAGGGAAAAGTCCCATAACGCCTGGGTATCTGTAGGTGGCAGGAGATGTCTGTAAGGCCACCCCCTTTGCCCCCCTCTCCCGCCTCCTCCCCCTTCTTCTTTCAACCTGGCTTCCTTTCCTCCCTTGAAATCTTTGATGTTAGTACTTGGATCTGAAGTTCTGTATCTTTATAGGAGGTTTTCTTAAGAGCTTCCCTGGTGGTGCAGAGGTTAAAGCNTTGGCAGAGAACTCGAATTCTGGTTCTGATCTGGTCTGATTTCTGGTAGAGCCGAGTTCCAGTCCTTCCTTCTCTGGAGGCCCAGGGAAAAGTCCCATAACGCCTGGGTATCTGTAGGTGGCAGGAGATGTCTGTAAGGCCACCCCCTTTGCCCCCCTCTCCCGCCTCCTCCCCCTTCTTCTTTCAACCTGGCTTCCTTTCCTCCCTTGAAATCTTTGATGTTAGTACTTGGATCTGAAGTTCTGTATCTTTATAGGAGGTTTTCTTAAGAGCTTCCCTGGTGGTGCAGAGGTTAAAGCATCTGCCTGCAATGTGGGAGACCTGGGTTCGATCCCTGGGTCGGGAAGATCCCCTGGAGAAGGAAATGGCAACCCACTCCAGTATTCTTGCCTGGAGAATCCCATGGACGGAGGAGCTTGGTGGGCTAGAGTCCACGGGTTGCAAAGAGTCGGACACGACTGAGCAACTTCACTTTCACTTTAAGCAACAAGGACTTACTGTATTGCACAGGGAATTCTACTCAATATCTTATAATAAACTAATGGAAAAGAATCTGAAGACGTATATATATATACCCGAATCATTTTGCTGTACACTTGAAACTAACATAATATTGTAAATTAATTAGACTTCAATTTAAACAAAAAAAAATTTTTTTTAAAAAGAAGCAAATAAACGCAAACCCTCAAATGCTTTCCCTGACCCTTTGGGTTCCCCTCCCCACTTCTCCTCCCCTGACCTCTGATCTCCCAGCTCATAATCTCCGTTTCCTGAAAGGATCTCACATTAGCATTTTCTGGTCTCTTTATCTCTGAGGACAAATATTAGCATACAGATTAGCACATTACAATCGAATTACTTCTCAATCCCAAGCAACCCCAACCAGACTGGGGTTATTCTTAATTTGCATAATTTTGACAAAGTGGTAAGAGGCACTATGGGAAACCATGTGCTCTAATGTGTCTTCAAGTAAACACAGTGAAAGCTTGCTTTGGAGAGGAACATGGTTTGGAAACAAAAAGGTAAGATGTAGAAGGAGCACGTGGAGATTTATAGAGAACCGCCCAGCTGTCTGCAAAGGCTGAGTTCCATTCTGCCCAGATGGAGAAGCACGAACTGGGTGATTTCTCATGATCCTTCCCAGCCTCACAGAATACATCATAGTTGCAGAAAAATAATGGAGTCGACCCGAAAGAGTTAGCCAGAGGCAGAGGGGCCAGTTGCTGGCACTGTCTTCCCTGTAGGTCTTTGTGAAGTTCAAGTGGAGGTGCTTACTAGCTCTAGGAGATGCTCCATCCTCTCCTTCCAAGGAAGCTGTATGCCCCCCATGACGATATATTCTAAATAAAAAGTCCAGACAGGTGACCGGAGGTGGGCCAACACATGGGTGGTCAGTGTAACAGAATGCAGTTGTCCCTCTGCTTCCTCAGGGCATTGGTTCCAGGACCCCTGGGGAAACCCAAACCCACGGATGCTCAAGACCTTTATGTAAAATGACATAGTATCTGTGTCCTTCCACAGACTTTAAGTTGTCCCTAACTTAAAATGATTTGTAATACCTCATGCATTGTAGATGCTGTGTAAATTGTTGCCAGCACACAGCAAATTCAAACTTTGTTTCTTGGAGCTTTCTGGAATTTTAAAAAATATTTTCTATCTGCTGGTGCTTGAATTTATGCACGTGGAACCCAAAGATACAGAAAGCTCACGTAACTGAGTTCTTGTGTGAATACTCGCTCACTTAGTGATGTCTAACTCTTTGTGATATAGCCCACGAGGCTCCTCTGTCCATAGAGTTTTCTGGGAAAAAATACTAGAGTTGGTTGCCATTTCCCCCTCCAGGGGATCTTCCCACCCAGGGATGGAGCCCAAGTCTTCCATGTCTCCTCACTGACAGGCAGATTCTTCACCACTGAGCCACACGGGAAGCTGATTAAGTTCCTACTGCCCTAGAACAGGCATGCTGTTTAATTACCATAAGCTCTCAAGAATATATTGTTAACCTACTACAGCAAAAGAGCTATACTAGGTAGAATTTAATTTTCTGCTGAACCCTTTTTTGTATCATCAGGAACAGGAGATTCAAAACGTCCTGTTGAGGGGTTAGAATCTAGACATAAACAGCAAGATTTCCTCAGAAAAGGCATAATGGGTTTTCAGTGTTACCCAGACATTGATTTTCTAGAAGTTCTCACTCTCGATCCAACTCAAAACAGGATTAGGCCCTGAACTGTGTCCCCAAAATGAAAACCCACTTGACAAAGTAGTAGTGAGCACTGTAGATTTTACTGAAGACTGTGTTCGGGAGGATGCAGGGGAATTTCTAGAACACAACAGACAGCCTCTCACTTTAGAATTCCTTCTTAGGCCCTTCCCTGAATCGCCCAGTGGTTAGGGCGTCGTCTTCTAATGCAAGGGAGTATAGATTCAATTCCAGGCTAGGGAAGGAACTAAGATCCCACATGCCTTGTGGCCAAAAAACAAACAAACAAACAAAAAAACCAAACAAAACAGTAGAGTGTCCACATCCAAAAAAAAAATCTTTAAAAATTCCTTATTACACATCTCTCTCCTAGTTTTTGTTCTTGGCATTAAGAATTCCCTCCTTCAATTCTTCATTGATTTAACAACCTTTAATTGTGTTCAAACTCTGGTCCAGTGCTGTGTTCAGAGCTCCTGGGAGCCAGATAGAGGAGAGGGTAGCACCTAGAAGAGATTCCCAGTTGCTGCTACTAGCGGAAACGTGTGAAAGACAGGCAAAGCAGGGGCAGACGCCACGTCCAGCGTGGGTTCGCAGTGACTGGCAGCAGGGACACCAGAAGGGCCGCTGCGTCACTGCGAGGGAGCTTGGCCTTGGTCTGCAGAAGCCAGACAGCCATCGCACGGTTTATCTGCTGCTCTGATTTCCATCTGCATTTTTCGGTCCTGGCCTCCACATACTCAGGTAACACAGGATCAGTATTGCTAACAGTGGTTCTCCACCGCTTCCTCTTTCCTCTTTAGGTTGATGGTCCTGATCCTCTCACCTTGCCTTCTAGGACCTCTTTTCCATCACACGTTCTGTCTTTCTCCGGGTCACTCTTCCTGGATTGTCTCAAGCTTTTCCGTATCTTTTGAAAAACGCAGTAAATGAGATGGCATGTGGCTGCCTGAGAGTCTAACAGGGAAGCATAACAAGATGACTGTTTCTCCTCTCAAATACAGCTGTTTCCTACTGCATTTCAGCATCACAGCAGGGTGTTTCTCCCATAGAAACACGATGCAGTTGGCATATTTCCCAGCTTGAGTCAGGGATGGATTCTATGCCTCTTTCACCCAGATTTTTTACCTGCTCGTCTCCAGCCAGCCTTCACATGAATTGGCCCACTTTGGTCCTAGAGCACCCGAGGGTTACTAGACATCCATTTTGTTTTAATCATCTTATTTTATATTTTACATTAAACCTCTCCTAAGTGCTGGATCTCTTCCCTTCTACCCCCTAAAAATCTGGTTCTAGAAAATAGAAAAAAGATAGAAAATGTTGGGTATCTCCTTCTGATCATGATTTAAACAACACATTGACCAGAAGTCTTTGAACTGGTGAGAGCTCTGAGTATGTATGCTTTATTTACATGTGAATTACAGCATCAAACCTCATTTCTGATTCCCTCTTTTCACAACCCCATCTTTTTTCCTTACTTAAGGAATATCTTACCCCTGGGGTCTCTTTTCAATTGTTGCTGTCAGTGTTTCTGGAGTTATTTTGAAACCCACCCAGGATGCGTGACCTCCTGACCCCTGGATTCAGGATCTTCTGTGATCCCCACTAAGATGATGGTGAATTTGCTAAGTTTGCAAGGACTTTCTCTCTCTTTTTTTTTTCTCCAATGGAGGAAAATTAATTTCCTTCCTTCCTGGAGTAACTGTAGTTGATCTCATTTACTCTTGTTGGGAAACTGTGATGGTGTTAATTAAATTAAGAGTTTCACATTGATTTGGAAGCGCTCGTTGTGGGGAGGAGTTGCTAAGAGATTTGTTCAGAGATTGATGAGCAAACAAAGGAAGCGGAGAGTTAACAGTCACACGAAGACAGACACATGGAGTTTTTTGAATGTGTGAGCAGCCATGAGGTTCAGAAAAATCGATTTGCTTATGAATTTTACCTCTGAATTGAGAATGACCTTCAGGGTAAAGTACAGTTGCTGAGAAATTCAGAGAAAGATGCTGCTTAAAAAAAAAATTCCTAACTAGGAAATGGTGGAGGTGGAAATAGTACACAGGTTTTTTTTTTCCCCGTCATTAAAAAAAGTAATAATAAATGATTTAAGAAGGACAGAGTTACAGGAAAACTAAGAGACTTGTCTCTAGGAAAATTTCACTGGCTAGAGAGCAGTTTTAAGGAGAACACTAAATTTTCAAAGAGCTTCTCCTTCTGTCTCTCCCATGGGGACCCTGGCAAGTGGCCTGGTGAGGCCACCCCTGTCCTGTGGTGCAGGGCCTGTGGCAGACAGGACCGAGGGAGCTTGTCCCAGAGCCCAGAGTGAGGTCACAGCAGAGCCAGAAATGACTCCGTGCCCATCTTCTTCTTTTAAACTGTTCTTGGGGGCTCACTTTCTGGCACCCTCGACTCCTATTCCCTTTATTTTAAATTTTTGGCCATGCTGTGCCCCCTGCCCCCCACCAGGTGGGATCTTCGTTCACCAACCAGGGATTGAACCTGTGCCCCCTGCACAGGAGCTTGGAGTCTGAACCACTGGACTGCCAGGGAAGCCCCTGTGCCCATCTTCTTGCCAGTACCACCTTGGCTCAATGCCATGATCCAAGCTGTCCCACCTCCCCCACCCCCACCAAAAGTTTTCTCAGGAGGGTCCAGATGGAGCCCGCAGGCCTCAAGAGGATGCAGCAGAGACACCACGATGCTTACAAGTGGGGGTAACCACTCTGGAGGCTGTCTTCCCTCCAGCCGAGGCAGCTGGCTGCACACTGAATAACCCCACGGGTGACGCCTGAAGGGTGTCTCTGTTGGTGACACCATGAAGAAGACCATGCCGGGAGACCTGAGTAACACAATGAAGGAAGATGGAGATGTTGGCCAGGCATTTAGGGGAATTAGATGGGAGAGGGGTAGGTGGCTCTTCAAGTCTCCTGCACCTGACTGACTTAACCAGAGAATCCAGTCACCATCTTCATTATTTATTCATTGAGCACCACCTGTGCGTTAGGTACTGTAGCTAGACAGTGCCAAAGGGGGTGGACATGGTCTCTATCCTCATTTTACGCCCAGAGCATCTTGGAAGAACAGCGGAGGCGGTGGTCATGCGTGTGTGGGTGAAGCCTCACCCAGTGACCTTCTAGCTCTCCCATCCTGATCCTCCCTCAAAGCCCCCACCTTCATCTCTGCCTCATCCATCTGTGATTTACTGGACACTCCCTGAAAACTCCCAGAGCACAAGGCTCTATATCAGACATCCCTCTGCAATTCTGTCTTTAATGAATTTCTCCTGCGATGCAACATCCTCTGAGCTACTGTAAAAGTGGGAAGGAGGCCCCTTTCCACTCACAATGCCTCCTCCATTGTGGGGACTTTGCAGATATTTTCTTTCTTTCTTTCTTTCTTTTTTTTCTTTTTTTTTTTGTCCACTCAACTAATAGTCACAGATCTATTTCCCTCTTAGTTACTTTCCCTGATGATTTTAGTTGATCATCAAATCCCTAAAGATAGGTCCTCTCTTTCTGGAAATTTAGCACATAATATTTCTACAACAGTTACAAAAACACTGGATTTCAGCAGTTCTGGTCTTTATTCACAGCAAGATTATCAACCAGACCTATGCCTGCATCCCTGACATAAGTAGGTCACAGCAAACAAGCCTAACCAAGCTGTCACCTCCATTTCCTTGTTATCTGAAGATTCACCATCTATTTACTCTCGACATGGTCACGGTGTGAACAATCCTGTAATAAAAAAAAATAAAAATAAAAACAGAAAAAGAAAAGGTGGAGAAGGAAAACATCGACATGCCATCTCCTGAGCCAAGAACCTTACCCAATTATTTCCATGCCATATATATAATTCTACTTAGTCTCAGGTTTACTTTTAAGCTTCCTCGTCTGTCAAATGGGGACAACAGTAGTACCTACCTCATAGGGTTGTTGTGAGTTAATACAGATAAAGTACCTGACACAGGGCTTCCCAGGTGGGACAGTGGTAAAGAATCTGCCTGCCAAAGCAAGAGATGCAGGAGATTCAATCAAAGCATCCGACACGACTGAGCGGCTGAGCATGCATGCACACAAGCACGCAAAAAAAAAATGTCAGCCATTATGTTGAGGAAAAGCAGGATACCTGGGCAGAGCTGACCGATGAATATCAGCTTGTGTTGTCATAGAAACCACTGCCTCAGAACGGCCCTGTGGTTATGACTTGGGGATCTAAACACGTAGCACAGGTGAGGAGGCCCCGGGGAGGAGCTGAGACATGGGGAGGGGGGTGGGTGGGCTGAGGTCTGGGCCCAACGAGGGTGTCTCCACAAACATCCACCAGGTAAAGGGAAGGGAAACTCAAGGAAGCAGGGCCATCGAAGAGAGGACCCAGGGGAGGACAGGCCCGGCTCAGCCCCTTGGTGCCTTTGTGTCCACTGGCCCTGGCAACTAGCTACTGATCCTAGCGTCATCCACATTTACAGGGATTCGGAATGGCGGCGAAGGTCTGAGCATAGCCAGGAGGACATCGGGAAACATTCCCTGACTGCGCTGGGCTGGCTAATTAGGGGGAAAGCGGACGCTGGGACCTGCGTGCTGATGTGGTTTTTGTACTGATCCAAATTCATGGAACACAGGGCATCCGGGCTGAGGACTGACAGTTAGGGTGATGTGGTCCTGCTTAAGAAGGAGGAGGACCCCCTGGCCGCCACCCCCCACCCCGTCTGCTCCTGAATCTGGTGAGCTGTAGGGAAAGGTGCGCATGGAACCCACAGATAATGCCGCATGCACTTGCCGTGCGCTGGTGAGGAGGGGATCAACCCTGCTCTCTGCCTACAAGCAAAAGGCCAACAAAGCCTTCCCAGACACAACACTGTCAATCAGCTATACTCCAAAAATAACAATAGTAATAAATAGCAGTACATTTAGGGGGGGAAAAATCCCAGGACTGAGCTTATATACAATGTTAGAAACAAAATGTAGCTAGAATCATGGGCTTCCCGGTGGCTTGGCAGTAAAAGATCTGCCTGCAATGCAGGAGCCACAGGTTTGATCCCTGGGTCAGGAAGATTCCCTGGGGGAGGAAATGGCAACCCACTCCAGCATTCTTACCTGGAACATTCCACGGACAAAGGAGCCTGGTGGGCTACAGTCCATGGGTTCACAAAGTCAGACATGACTGAAGCAACTTAGCAGCAGCACCAACAAATTCATAGATAGATAGAACGCATCCGTGTATGTATATATACTGTATTTATGTATATACGTGTGTGTATATGTGTGTGTGTGTGTGTGTATCTATATGTGTGTATGTGTGTGTGTGTGTAACAGGAATAATTGTCAAGTCCGAGCGTAGTCAGACCTAGATGTTGCCAGGGTGTCCTTTATCCCCAGCTGTCTTTCCATCTGTCTCTGCCCCTCCGGCCATGAAGGAGACAGAGAATGGTGCTGACAGAGCCTAGTAGGTCTGTCTCAGCACATGAACATCCCACAGAAAAGGGCTGGTCAGGACCTGGGCTATTTTATCACTGCTGTCAATATTCAGAATGTCTCCTGGGCAGGTGACGTGTGGTTAAATAATAAAGCACGCTGGTAAAATGCTTCAGGATAAAGTTAGACAAAAAGAACGGAAGAAAAAGCCACGCCCTATGGGATGGGGGTTGGGGGTGGTGTTGGGCAAATCTAATTTTCAGCTTAAGAAGGAAAATGGGAAAGCAGAAAAAAATATGGACCCTATTGCTCATCTAAAGTGAGCCAAATTGGATTTTAAATAACAGCACTTAATGCTCTAAATGCTGCATAATTCAAACAGCTCTCAACACAGAAATAGGACTGAGGGATATGTGACACGTACATAATGGAGCAAGTATGTGCCCCATCGTGATGGAGCTGACTTGTTAACAGTGGGCATGAAGGTAAGGGAACCTCTCCAAATGTGCTCGGAGAGTTAGAGGAATGAGACTTTCCTGGCGGTCCAGTGGTTAAGATTCAGCACTTCCATTGCAGAGGCAACACATTCGATCCCTGGTCCAGGAACTGCGATACCACAAGCTGCATGACGAGGAAAAAAAAAAAAGAAATGCAGATAAAAATAAAATAAAACAGTTTCCAGGAAGACATTTAAAAAAAAAAAGAGGATTAAATATTTCCCCAAACCAAAAGGGCAGAGGAGAGGTNCTGAGATACCACAAGCTGCATGACGAGAAAAAAAAAAAAAAAAAAGAAAGAAATGCAGATAAAAATAAAATAAAACAGTTTCCAGGAAGACATTAAAAAAAAAAAAGAGGATTAAATATTTCCCCAAACCAAAAGGGCAGAGGAGAGGTGAAACAAGATTGGCAAAATGTTGATGAATGTTGAGTTTATGATGGTGGGGGTTGGACAGGGGGGTGTCATTACTCTAGTCTTTATAGTTTCCTGTTTGTTTGAAAATTTCCCAGATAATAGTTTTTAAATGGTGGGGAGGGCAGGAAAAGAGAAGAAAAGCTACACTTCTCTATTTCATTTGAGCAAAGTTTGACCTTGTTAGTGGATTTGCCTTGAGCATGGTAGGAAGGGGCTAATTCTGTTGGCTGGAGACCAATAATTAATTAAAATCTGGACAGAGAAAGAGCAAGAATGCTAAGAAGAGAGAACCACGGTGAGCAGGGCAGGAGCTGGAGTAGACTGGGAGGCCTTGAGGGCCCATGAAAGTGAAAGAAACTAAGAGAAGAATGCCCGACTTAGTCATTCTTCCAGCTAATATCAGCAGAGCTCTTCTGTGCTTGGGCTTCATCCTAGGCNTACGTTTCCCGGAAAAGCCCAGGGAAGTCCTTGTTCCCATATCCCAAGCTGCTAACTGTGGGTGGCCTCTGTAGGAGGTTCCCACTCTCCTTCCTTCCAGGCTTTGTTCCATCTTTCATGAGCCCCTCCCTGGGGGGCTCCTGGAGAACCAAGGGCATCACCAGGTCCTTGGGCCATCTTGCAGCACAGATCGGAGGAAAAGAGAAACCGTGACAGTGTCAGGACCACGTGGTAGATGCCAAATAAAAATCTGTTCAATAACTGGGATCGATAAATCATGATCAATAGTCCAGATGATCGACACTCGCCACCTCCTTCTCAGCCCTGTTTGGAATGCTTGCTGCCTCTAGATCTTTTTCTTGGATAAAGACGGGAAGAAAATAATCCATCACTTATGCTTCTGGTAACTGGTTAAATTAATTAATGGACGCGAGGGTAGGACCTTATGGTTGAAGTGACATTTGGAGAATATGGCATGGGTGCTAAATCTAGGTCTTACTCCTGGGATCATTGAGAATTAATTGGCTTTAAAAATCACTAATTTGTTTTCCTGTAGAAGTTAAAAAAAATTTTTTTTAATCCCTATCCTGGGTCAGAAGAATAAGAATAATTTTCAGGCTTTGCAGATTTGAAGTGACATTTTTTAAACTGTGTCCCTTGCATCATCTAGCTAACAGATGTGCTTTCACTTTCTCTTCCAGCTCTCAGCTTTGGTTAGGCTGCAGGAATGAGGAAGCTAATTGCCCCCTGAACTCGTGCAGACGCTTGGCCCCAGCTATGCAGGTCAGAGGCGCGGCTCACACGCGCACCACTGTGGCAGGATGGAACTCGGTCTTTCCGGTGATGAGGCCACTGGACTCAGTCTTCCAAGAACCATGCCGTTTGTAGGTGTATTTCACGGCAATGCATTAATACCCATTAGAATGACTCTATTGATCCTACAGGCATGAACCAGCCTCAGAAATCCTGCAATCGTGATATTTGAAGACTCTCCAGATGGAGAGGAAGCAATAACTGGTGCTGCAGGACGCAGGAAGGAACAGGTCTGAAGGCNATTAATACCCATTAGAATGACTCTATTGATCCTACAGGCATGAACCAGCCTCAGAAATCCTGCAGTCGTGATATTTGAAGACTCTCCAGATGGAGAGGAAGCAATAACTGGTGCTGCAGGACGCAGGAAGGAACAGGTCTGAAGGCTTTGCTGCCTCTCCAGGGGCCTGGAACCATTGCACCAGATCAGCAGGCATCCGTGGTGTGACGCAGGGGACTGCCGGCCATGACCCCACCAGCACCAACGTGCAGTGGGAAAAAAGTATGGCATTCTTTTGAACCAACCAAGCTAGAATGCTGGTTCTTATTGGAAGGGCTGTGAGACTTTCAGCAAATCTCTTGACCTCTCTGAGCTTCTTCTGGA
Organism: Neotragus pygmaeus; assembly: GCA_006410875.1. Lineage (NCBI taxonomy): Eukaryota > Metazoa > Chordata > Mammalia > Artiodactyla > Bovidae > Neotragus > Neotragus pygmaeus. The sequence goes on along the minus strand of SJYV01034795.1, from coordinate 106,708 downwards.
ATATGGGGCTGATATCCCTATCCTCCCAGGATGGTCAAAAGTACTCAATGAGGTGTCATAAGGCACATAGAAGGTGTAATTCTTTTTGCTTCCCCTGCCCACATCCAGAGAAGGAGACCTACCAAAGCTTGCCCTTGCTGTGGGGTGGGGGTGGCGCAGATGAGCCCTGCCGGACAGTAGGGGCAGCGTGTTGTAATAGGGACTGGAAATCAGGAGGAGTCTGACTGTGCACATCAGCTTGTGCTGCTGTGTGGAGAGAACCAGAGGTACCCAAGGGCGATCACTGTACCTACTTGGGCTTGCAAAGACAGAGGAGGACCAAAAAAACCCAGGGCATTAAGAATAAGCATGCTCTTAGGACTACCTCGTTGAGACTCCGTGCTTCCACTGCTTGAATCTGCCCCGTGGAACTCAGGGAAGGTCACGGAGGCTGAATCAAGGCTGTTTCCTGTAATCAAGGAAATGGGGACAGAGAAAGACCTTGTGCCCTGCTCGGTGTGGTTTCTTGTCAAAAATGGCTGCATCGCTCCCATCTGTACACTCACCTCTCCTCCTCTGGGTGCACATCTCAACGCCCGGCCGAGTGAACACTTTCACTCTACTCCCTGCTGCTAAGTCTGGGCTTTGTGCTTCCAGCCGCTTCATTTCCACGTACCAGGACAGCTATTGAAATGTCTGTATATTCCCAGCATGGCTCTGTGGGGGCACCTGTGACTCCGAATGTAAAATAGGAGACTCCATCTCATGCAGAGACTCAGAAAAGCCCCCTCAGGACCGGCTCACTCAATCATCTCCATCACAAAATCCTGGCGGTCATGATGTCGCGTTGATTTACCCTAAACTCAGACTTGGTCCTCAGTCGCTGAATAAACACGTGATTGAGAGGCTCTCTGTGTAATTCAATCACGCGCGTCCCAAGAGCAGGGAAGCATTTGGATAACGTGGCAGGTTTTTTTCACATTGAACAGCTCTGACTGGCTCAGAGGTAGTACCAATAGGATATTATTTCTCTGGGGAAATTTTCTTCTGATGATGCATATTGAGCTTGCAGTCTTTAGACATACGCAGATTTTGAGGATTTTTCTTTTTCCCCCAAAGCCATTTTTGTTTGGTTGGTTTGCTTTCACTCTGATAGTTCAGTGTGTTTATTATTATTACCTTGGCTCTAGGATATTTCCCTCCACTTTTTACACTTCTGTCCTCAGCCAGTTGGTCGCAGTACTGGAGGTGATCTTCCCACAGCCTCTGACCACACCTCTGGAAGCAAGAGATGGAAACTTGAAGGGTTGTCCTTGCCCATTGTACCTGGGCATCAACTATAAATTGCCATCTACCTCTACAAGGATTAAATCATGTGTTGCTGATATTCAACACCCCATGAAAGCAGTTCTGGGTGGCAATCAGGAATGAGACACTCTGTGCTGGTGGCGGGTGGTATAGGGGGGGAACCTGGCAGAACAGGTCTTCAGATGGTTAGATATTTTCAGAGGTTGACTTTATGAGCCCAATTCTCATATCTCCTCATATCAAGAAAAGCACTAAAATTCTTCTTGGTGATACCTGCTTCTTGTGACTGGCAGGAACTTTTTGCAAAAAAATTATGTTCTTGGTTGCATGTACTTCTGACCTCCCCACCCCTCGCCTCTTTGGAGGAGTTTCTCATAGCAATCTGAAGTGCTGCCTCCTTGGCTATAGTCTTCACTTTGCTCCCAAATAAAACTTAACTCAGAACTCTCATGGTGTACAATTTTTAAGTTGACGTGAGCATGGAAGAATGTACCTTGGAGGGTTAGTACGGAACACAGGTGATTCAGTCTCAGCCTACAGAAAGCCTTCCTTTCTCAGGGAGCATTTTTAAAGGATAATAACTACTATTCTCCAGATAAATCTTGGTCAGAAGCTAATAACTAGCATCCAGCATCACCTCTAAGGCACACTCACATCAGACAGAGAACATATATCTCAAGAGAGAGATGAGTCATTTGGGACACACTCCTCATTCTACACACCAAGAATAAATCAGCGAAGTATCATAACATATTCAGAAATCCAAAGGTAAGGTAGATTCATTGAATACAAGCCTCTCAAGCCCTTCGGCTATTGGTCTAAAGCAAAGTTATATGTAGGAAGAATGAAAATCCATCCCACTTGGACCGCTGCAGAAATTTCCTCTTATATTCACTACATAATTTGATTTAGGTAGTGCCACTGCCCAAGGAAGTTGGAATGTGAGTGAAATGTGTTTGGGGGCAGCAACCAGACTTTCAGACTTCTGGCCTCCAAGACTGTGAGAGAATACATTTCTGTTAAGTACACTGCCATCTGTTCTGGAGCTCTAGCAAGTTAACACAGCGGTCAGCTCACACCAGGCCAGCAAAACTGGAACAAACTTTATTAGGTCTTTTACGGCCAAGGGAACATTTTTATGGTCTCAGTAATGGCAACTTTATTTTGATAGGACTGCCATCTTCAAAACTGTCTTAGGGATGTATATTCATTCCATGTTCTAAAAAGATTGATCACACACATGCGTGCATATCTATATCCATCCACTAAGTTGTATTTCATTTTTTTAAAATTGTTCGGTTTTATTTTCAGAATTGAATTAAATAATTCAAAAATTTCCACAAAAAGGTGACCACTGTTTACATTTTTATCATTTTAACAGCTCTGGGGCAATGCTACTGTCTCCTCTTGAGTGCTACCCANTTTTAAAATTGTTCGGTTTTATTTTCAGAATTGAATTAAATAATTCAAAAATTTCCACAAAAAGGTGACCACTGTTTACATTTTTATCATTTTAACAGCTCTGGGGCAATGCTACTGTCTCCTCTTGAGTGCTACCCAATCCCCAGCAGGCACCCTGTGCTACTGTAAATGTCTGATTGCCAGCCCCTGGTGGAGAAGACAATTGTCCTCTAGCAGCTTTCCTGGTGGCTCAGATGGTAAAAAATCTGCCTGCAATGTGCGAGGTCCAGATTTGATCCCTGGGTTGGGAAGATCACCTGGAGAAGGGAAAGGCTACCCGCTTCAGTGTTCTTGCCTGGAAAAACCCCAGGGACAGAGGAGCCTAGTGGGCTACAGACTGTGAGGTCGCAAAGAGTCGGACACGACTGAGTGACACTTTCACTTTCAGTGCCAACGAGGTACCATGCTACCTGAAGGCAATTTGAGGAAGAGGAATCATCCCCTACGGGTGAGAATTAAGACTTAAATTCAGACCTATTGGAGATCACACATCCTGAACAAGAGAATTCATCTCGCCATCTTGGTTTCTGCTACCCAAAAGGAAGTAGGCATTTGATGACTTTCATAAAGACTCACTGAACGTGATAACTTGAGCCTCAAAGTTGATTTAATTTTAGGCTTAATGTTCAGGCTTCAGGATTAATTTTTAACCAATTAGTCTGCTTTTCATGGTCACGAGGCTGTTTTTCACCGGCTCATTGGAACAGCCTCGGCATTGTACACTGAATAGAATTCAGTCCTGCCTTTCACACTTTCTATCCTCACCAATGTTTTGGTTTCGGTTTTTAGTTTAGTTTTGTGTTTTCTGGCTGTAACTGATATGAGTAAAGAGAGTCCAAAGGAGACTTTTAAAGCAATTTTTTAAGAGTTTATATGATCACTGGGAAATATATATCATGTTCCTTTAAGTGGAAAAAGTAGAACACAAAATCAGCTTATGATTCTAAGCAATCACATTTTAAGAATCAGCTTTTTGAAGTGGGAAAATTGCAAATCTTATTTATAAACTCATTTTTTAAGCTAGCAAGAGAGAACTTCTGGCAGCTTTGCAGTTGAGAACTTTATGCGACCTGAATTAACGAGAGACTAATCTACATGGTATAGGTCAGTTGACAAGGCAGAATAAATAAACACAATCTTTAAAAAAAAAAGGCCTTCCTTTTCTGTAGAAAGTGTGTTTGACAGAAGATACAGATACAGACTCATCACATATATATTAAAAATGAATAATCCTGAGTGCAGAAAGTGAACTGAAAAGAAACATACAAAATGTCAACAGGCTTGTTTTTAATGGCATTAGGAAGTGAAGTGATTGATCCTTTTTTCCTACTCTTCAATAGAAATACATCATTCTATTACAATGGCAAAATGTAATAAAATTAATTGTTGAAATGATCAAAGAGGAAGTCTGGTGCCATGGAACATGTCTACAGACAGCTGGGAAACAATCACGGTTGACAGAACCTGCTGTTACCCTGTTACCNCCAGAGACTTCCAAACAAAATCGTTTCTCCCTAAAACTTGATGGCGCTAACCCTTAATTGTTCACTGGAATTTCCGAAGTAAATAAGAAACCAACAGAGGCCCTACCTCTTTCAGGATGCATGTATATTCCTTTGGCCCAGTGCTGGCAACAAACACATTGGTCCAGTTTTTGGTAAATTTGAGAACAGATTCTGGTCTACTAATGCTTATTAAGATCTACTAGGTGCCAGATGTACTCACATATACTATCTTGTTTCATTCTTCCAGTAGTCTGGAAAGAACGTGTTATTATCCCTTTTTGCAGATCAGAAAGAAAAGAGGTGGAGAGACCTGTCCAATATCAAACCACTCATAAGTGGCAGGGTTGACATTCAAGCCCACAAACTCCAGCCATACCTCCCCAGCTCATTACAGCATGTTGTTCAGCTTCATATGGGGCGTGCAGTTGAGGGGCCTCCACTATATCATCATGGTCCTTAATTACCAGGCACTACAAAGCTCATGAGAGCCTCATAAAGGAAGGATAAAATGCATTCACCTCACTAAGAGTTCAAGTATGAAGACAGCTTATAATCACGCCCAGAGTATAACCAACATGTGTCCATCCTGACCATGGCCCTTAGTTCAAACAGGAAATCTCTGGTGTATTTCAGGTCCTTGACAAGAGTACAAACGATTAGATATCAAACCAATGAACCAAAGTTCACTCAGGTTACTCCTCAGTCTTTTGAGATTAGCCCCCGATAGAATCTATAATATTAAAAGGTTATGTTCATGATCACTTCACTCCTGCTGTATGCCTTGGGGTTCCAAGAGATGGCATCTTGAGTGGTATTCTAGCGCTTTAAATTGAAACAAGTTGGATTGTAATAAATTTTTGGAAAGAGAGTCAGAAAACACATACATGCTTGATCCCTATCTGAAAAAGCTTTGTAAAATAATGAAACTCAAATTATTCAAGTATTAACCGAACTCCAGTGTTTTCATCTCAATTTTCTTTAGCGCATTTGGCAACCAGATGACCAAATTTTCCAGTTTTGTTTGAGGTATGTGGTAGATTATTAACCAGGAAACAAATTAAGTCTGCTGTGGCAACATGGTTGTCCAGGTAGCGTGGTCAAGCCTGATCATCCTGAAATGTGTGGAAAGATAGTGAACACCCCTATTGTAAAATCTCACTGACTCCAACAGGCGCTAAATCATCACATCCAGCAAACTGGCGGTTATGAGACATGATTAACAAAGCTGGGAGTAAATGCAAACATTACTCTTAGCCACTGAACAATTGTTCCATAAGACTTGGTGATAAACATTTCATTTACCACACTAGAGGAGAAGCTTTAAATATGTACTTTAAAACTATATTTTAATATATTTAATTCAAAATCAGTTAATTTAATTTATACTTTATTTATAATAAATATGTATAAATATTTAAACATATAAAAGCTTTTTTACATATATAGTATGTTATGCAGATCTTTGTTATAATTATTATATAATTATATAAAATAACAGCTTCTTAATAGGCACAGTGAGTTATCTTGGGAACTTCCAACAGTTTCATGAAGACAAAACCAGTGATCTATTTATGGTAATGGTAGTTAAACTATGCAGAACAAAGAAAACTTGAATTAATTTAGGTTAAAAAATAAGTTTTTTCTCTTTAAAATTCGATCAGTGAAGACTTATGCAAAATATTGGCAGTAGAATTTTGCAATGTTTGCCACTCTTTTTTTTTAACTTTTTACTAATTTCTTTATTTATTTTTGGCTGTTCTGGGTCTTCTTTGCAGTGTGCAGGCTTCTCATTGCAACAGCTTTTCTTGTTGCAGAGCATGGGATCTAGGCACATGGGCTTCAGTAGCTGGGGAGTGCGGGCTCAGTGGAAGCTCTGTGGAATTCTCCCAGACCAGGGATCAAACCCGTGTACTCTGCATTGGTAGGCAGATTCCTACCAGATTCCACTGGGCCACCAGGAAAGTCCTACCATTCTTAAAATTAGACTGACAGAGTTAAAACCTTTTAAAAACATAATCCGAAAGGCTGTTACCTGTTAGTGTAAAGGTTATATGGGTTTTCATCATCCTTCTTTGATACACTTGGGCTTCCAGTGGTGTGGTTGATGTTGCCAGTTCCCAGGGACGTCTGTGGCATGCATGGGGAGAGAGAATAGGAAAAGAAGAAGAAAGAATAATGAGTCTAAATGAACTTGGCACCAATGATAACTGTAGATTTTAGAAAAATGTTTTCTTTGCCAAGAAAAGGGAAGCTATTAAACTGTGACTAGATTTCACACAGAGTGTCGACAGCCAACCCTGAAGGAGGGCAGTGCAGCTCCAATCAGTTGGATGCTACCAAGGAGAACAGTATGGCTCCGAGTCAATGTCAGCAACGTGCTATCAGCTCCAATGCCATGGGTACAGGCAGTATTGGGCCCTTCCTACAGTCAGTGAACAATGATGCCTATGTGGGCTTCACATAAACCATGTCCAGCAGAGGGTCCAGACTGATATTGACAATTGCTTCCATATTCATAGGGCTTAGCAAGGTCAGGACCTTCCTGTTCTCATCTAAACAACCTTTTCTATAATGGCTAACTTCCAACATTATCAAAGCAAGAGGCAGTTTAGCAATGAACATTGGCTCTCTTTCTAAAGGCATCCTCAAAGGTCTGGTAAAGCCTTTGTCTTTCAAAACTGGAAAAGAGCTTCTCAAAAATTAAAGATTTTTTAAAAATCACGTGAAGGTGAAGGATGGACTGAGACAAGGAAGAACTTATCTTGGTAAATGACACAGACTAATTCTCTACAAGACCATCTGTATGGTGGAAAAGAAGAAATTAAGTCTTCCAGATGTTTTATTAGCGTAACATAAAAAATGTCTTTGATTAATTTTTTTTACTTTCATTCCTGTGTTTGATGTTGTATAGACAAAGTCACAGATAGGAGAATATGAGAAGAAAATGAAAGGTATGTGGAAAGATATCATCAAAAATGCTTTTTGATGATAACAAAGTTCCCCTTTAATGTTTTATTAGAGTTTCCTTCCAAGCAAAACTACATAGATCTTATATTTATGTAGTATAGGACATGTATTAGCACAATTGAGGACCTTTGGAAACTGTTGATCTCAACGTCTAAAAATGAAAGAGGACAGTCACGCACTAAATTTTGGAATGTCCTTGTCATAAAAAAAGTTTGCTCCTGGTAGTTATTTCAGAAAATAAGTGGTTAAACCAAAGTAGAAGCTAATGCAGGAAACTTATGATTATGGCTCAGAGGTTAAAGAGTCTGCCTCCGATGTGGGAGACCTGGGTTCGATCCCTGGGTCGGGAAGATCCCCTGGAGAAGGAAATGGTAACCCACTCTAGTATTCTTGCCTAGAGAGTCCCATGGACAGAGAAGCCTGGTAGGCCCCAGTCCACTGAGTCGCAAAGAGTCAGACACGACTGAGCAACTTCACTCACTCACTCACTCATGCACCTCGCAAAGGCAATACAAGAAGGAGAACAGAGACACACACTGGATGGCCTTGAAAGGTCTGCTGTTTTGAGACTTAACTGTAGAGAAATGTAGGTGCCAGATGGGGGAGTAGGTATTTCTTTCATTAGTCCCTGAAGGATCACCAATATTTATTTTTAATTTTGTGTTTATTGGTTGCCAACAGCAGAATTTACTCTGCCTACTCCAAGCTGAAAGAGAATTTATCACACAATAATAAGTAGTTTATAGAAACCTCAGGTGAGCTCTACAGCTTGGCTCTGAAGCCAGAAAATGGGAGCTACATCATGAAAATACATCCCACCAACACTCCTGAAGATTGAATCTCCCACCTGCATTAACAAAAGAATGGATCCCTGAAATCATATGCCCGAGCTTTAGCTGCAAGAGAGTCTGTGGTATGAGGTTTCCTAACGTCAACGTTAGGAAGACATTGGCCCCAAATATGGAAGGGTATTCAGTTACGTTGGGCAGCTTCTACAGACGAAATCTATTACAGCAAGGAGATGGCTATAACTAGGAAAATCGCATGCATGCACAGTCAGACATGACTCTTTGTGATTCCTCTAGGCTCCCCTGTCTATGGGATTTTCCTGACAATAATATTGGAATGGGTTGCCTTTTCCTACTCCAGGGGATCTTCCAAATCCAGGGGCTGAACCCACCTCTCCTTCCTCTCCGGTGTTGGCAGGCGGATTCTTTACCAATGATCCACTGGGAAGCCCTTATAGGAAAATTAATTCATTATTACTTGTGAACAACGATTGGCATGAAAAAAGGATGGACGAGGGAGGAGCTTGCTGCATTTGTCAAAGGAAGTAGCGACAAGGTCTTTCACTACCATGTTTGTTAGCGGTGGGAACACAAGAGAGTGGGAAGTTTCTGAAATCACTAGACAGAACTAACAACATTCACAATGATAGTGTCACTGAACTAAACTTGGGTCCACCTTGCCTAATTGCAATAAAGCCCATCTACTGACACCAGGTTGTGGTGAAGGAAAGTGCAATGTTTATTGCAGGTGTCAAGAGGAGTCCAGGCAGCTAGCACTTCAAAGGCCTGAACTCTCCGACAGCTTTCAGGGACAGGTTATTAAAGGCAGGATGAGGGGGGCGGGTTGTGAGGTGTGTGATCAGCTCATGGACATTCTTCTGGTTGGTTGGTGGTCAGGTATTCGGGAGCCAACAGCATCAATCTTCTGGTTCCAACTGGTCTGGGGTCTACATGCTTGTAGGTAACATACAGTCAACTTCTTCCATCTGATGGGGGCTTTGGTATTTACAAACAGCTCAAAGGACATGGCTCAGAATATTATCTGCATCTTTTGAAGAGAAACTAAAGGTCCTTCACCTTTTTTAATGGTTAAAGGACTATTATTTTGCCTTGTTTGATTGTTTTCCTTTCTTACTGTATTTTCTCACTTCTCTGATTAAATTCACTTTTGGAATCTAGGAAAGGCCAGGGAGACTAGAAGTTTTCTACAGACAAGAGGCAGGGAGAGGACATCGACATGTCTCTCCCAGCAAGGCCCCATAGCGTCCTGCTTGGTTAAAATAGTTGATGCCATCAGGGGAAACAAGGAAGTCAGGAGGAGATGCCCTTTCGAAGGGGAGGGTGGAGTTCAGCGGCGGACACATTCAGTTCGGGGACAGCAAATTACCCATCATTGGAAAAGACCATGATGCTGGGAAAGATTGAAGGCGGGAGGAGACAGGGATGGCAGAGGATGAGATGGTTGGATGGCATCACCAACTCGATGGACATGAGTTTGAGCAAGCTCCGGGAGCTGGTGACGGACAGGGAGACCTGGTGTGCTACAGTCTATGGGGTTGTGAAGAGTCAGACACAAATGAGCGACTGAACTGAACTGAAGCTACCCATTGGTGGGCCAATCCAGCAAGTGTTGGAAAGGCAGATCTGGAGCTTAGAGAGAGGCATCCAGACACAGGTCTTAGAGTCACCCCCAGAGAGAGGAGAGCTGAAGGAATAGGATAGGGAGGATGTAGTTCAACATTATTGTTTTCATTCCATTTGAAAATTGGTTCCTTTTCTTTGTGTCAATGCTCCTGGGTTTCTGCCAGAGATTTAAGGATACCTTAAACTAAAAACCTTTTCCCTCCAGCAAAAAAGGGACAACTTGAAACTTTGCTCCTATCCGAAGAATACATTCCTTTCTGTTTTGAGAAACTTATCACCTGTCTATAATCGACTCCCCTCTATTTTTTAGAGAACGACGTATTGGGGGTTTGAAGACTTAATTGTTTTTGTCCAGCTGATGGGTTTTTTCATAAATAAGGAAAGCCCAGCCTTGTTTTTATCACAGTCATTCTTTCACCTGGTCTGAGAAAAAAAACAAACGACATGGCTGATAGATCAAAAGAGTCTACATCACAAAAGCGCAAGTTTCTGAATCTCCCACCTGAATAAGCCCCTCCCTGGAAGCAGAGGGAGAGGCCCATTTCCTGGGATTTCAGTGCCCTGAGAGCTTGCAGCAGGGGTCCCCACCTTCCTGGCTCCTAACAATGCGCCTTCTCTGAGGCTCCAGAGAAAGGGACCCTCTGGAGAGTGAATGGGAGGCTTGTTACCCACCAGGAGTAAACTAAGAAGTTAGGACTGGCATTTTCTTTTACATCAACAGACCCTTTTGTTTTGAAGGACAAAACTGTCTCAGAGCAGCCTGGTGCTCTCTGGGGAAGAGCCTCGCCACCTGTTCTGCTCTGAGCAGGACCGTGCAGCCCCTACGCAGGCCAGGGTCAGCGCCCACATCACCCCAGAAGGATCCAGAAGCTGTGCCACCCTAGAAAGTGGGGTCCAATCAACCACTCTGGACCAGCGAATGGGTACCATGTCCCAGATACTTGCCTTCCATCTGAACACTCACCTCCTGACATGGGATTCTCATGCTGGGGAGAAAACCTTCACAAACACACACGGATGCCCTGCTACACAACCAGCCCTCCCACCATGCCATCTGTTTTCTGACAAGTAAGAGGGTCTGTGGTTGCCCAGCATTGAGACCAGCAGATGCTGCTTCTCTGATGCAAACCATCCAGTCTTTTCCCATGTTAAGTAGTAAATAGTTGAGTCAGTCTTCAGAACTCTGTCTTCCCAGAGATGTCGGGAGAAGCAGGACATTCTTATTTAATACCTTGGACCATCACAAGTACGTCTTCTTCTGAACAGTAACTGACATTGCTCCTGAGACAGACTAGAAAGACACAGTTGGACCACTCGGGCTGGGTAGGGCTGGGGGTTTCCTTCGGGAGATCAGAAGACGGAAGAGGGCCAGGACGGGCATTTTCATTCTGGTTAAACTCAAATTTCATGCTGTCTCGGGGTGGAGGGGGGCATTCTGCTATCAAAGGCTTGACAGATGGTTTGAGATGGGGTAATGGATGATCGAAGGGAAAAACAAACCCTTGCGCGGCAGAGCTTACGTTCCTCATGGGTTCACCTGGGCTTTAGATTTTGCAACTGGAAATGCAGAGACTGTCTAGGAGGAGGAGGAAGACCCAGAAGGAGGTGCTGTGGACTTGGTCCTCCAGGCAGAATGCAGGTCCTGAGGTGAAGGATCTCACAGGGATCAAGAGGTCAGTTAGGGCTTCCAAGGTGGCACAGTGGGAAAGAATCTGCCTGCCAACGCAGGAGACATAAGAGGCTTGGGTTCGATCCCTGGGTTGGGAAGATCAGCCTGGAGGAGGAAATGGCAACCCGCTCCAGTACTCTTGCCTGGAAAATTCCATGGACAGAAGGAGCCTGGTGGGCTACAGTCAGGGGGTCGCACAAGAATTGGACAGGACTGAAGCAACTAAGCACACACCCACACACAAGCAGTCAGTGCGTGATGACTCGGCATAGATTATCCTTCCCACCTGGGGCATGTTCTCAGACAGACCCTTTGGAAGGCCTCTAGGGGCCCCTATACTGGCTGCACCTTGGCCCTGACAGTGTTCCGAGGCCCTTGGGACTGAGCCTTAACCACAGCGCTTCCATCCAGCTGAGCCATAATGGAAAAAAAAAATGTGATGCTGTTACAAGACACCTCCCACGTCTCCCAGCAGCAGCAATAAATCCAGGGTCAGCTTTTATGCCCTGTAGGCACTAAGTCAGCTACAGGAAGTGAGCATAAAAGATTTTATCTGTCTCTCGGTCCTGCAAATAACAGAATGTATCCCAGATCTCCTCGGCTGCCTCCTCAGAGGGACGTCAAAATTAAAAAGGGAACCGAAGGTGTCGAAGTTTGAGCTGTCAGCTTGCCCGAGGATTGTCTAGGACAAGAAAGAAAGAGGGGGCTTTGGGGGACTCTAGGACAGAGCTGGGGGTGGTCCACCCACGCTGGTCCTTGCCACGCTCCAGGCAGTGTGGCACAAAGATGTCATTTACCCACCAGCCACTGTGCAAACGTCTCTCTGTGGGTGGTCTGATCTGGTGGGAGCTGGAGAGAATAAGAGGACAGGCTGACTTGANACGCTGGTCCTTGCCACGCTCCAGGCAGTGTTGCACAAAGATGTCATTTACCCACCAGCCACTGTGCAAACGTCTCTCTGTGGGTGGTCTGATCTGGTGGGAGCTGGAGAGAATAAGTGGACAGGCTGACTTGAGCCTGATGACCTTTTCCCTCATCACTTACTTGAGGGTGGTCTGGTTCTCACTGGTTTCAGAAAAGCCGAGGTGGTCCCTTACCCCTCAGGAGGTCTTGCCTTCTTGCCCAGGCTAGTTGAAAGCTTTACCTCCCTACCTGTCCGCTTCCTCTGGTGGGCTGTCAGTGACAGCATCTTCGCACCTGGAGAGGTGTTTACAGACCACAAAACATATATGTCTCTGAAAACCCTCCCGGCAGCCCAGTGACTAGTTATCATTGCCCTCAGGTTCTCAATGTGAAAACTGAAGAGATTGGTACCATATACTACCATCTAAGAAAAAATGACTAGGGTCTATCTAGCATATACTGAGCACCTACAACCTTTTAGATAAGTGCTTTATGTGGATTGACAATTTCATCCTTGCAACAGCCAATGTGGGGCTATTACTGCCCGTAGTTTACAGATGGGGAAACTGAGGCATAGAGAGTATTCATGCATCTTGCCCATGCGCTCAGCATGCAAGGGATATCAAGATCATGTGAACTAAGTAGTGTGGCTCCCAAATCCTGGCTTTCTGTCTTTAAAAACAAGCAAGCAAACTTATTTTTATTTATTTATTTTATTTGGCTGTGCTGGGTCTTAGCTGTGACATGTGGGTTTTAGTTCCCTGACCAGGGATTGAACCCAGGGCCCCTGGATAGGGACTGTGGAATCTTAAACACTGGACTACCGGGGAAGGGAAGTCCCCAAACCCTGGCTCTTCATCCCAGGGTGTTCCGCCACTGCCACTATGGGAAGCTGGTGGACGCAGACTTTGAATGGAAGTCCTTGACCAGTTTTTTCAGGAAGCGGGATATCTCCTTGAAATGCAGGTTCTGATCCCTCAGGTCTAGGGTATGGTCCAAGGTTCTGCATTTTTTTTAACATGCTCTCAGATGACATTGGTGCTGATGACCTGACAAGGTGATCTGTACAGTTACCGCTGGTCAGCCCACTGCCAAATCCATTTATTTATCTCTAAGACCCAAATCCATTGCCTTTACCCATACGTACGACTGCAAAGTCTACTCCTAAGTGTACCTTTCTATCCTCTGGTGGCATCAGTTCCGACAACAGTCCTTTGCCAAGAACAAATATAATAATCACTTGGGTGGCCCTTTCAACACAAAACTCTCACCTCAATGGCAGACCTTATTACATGTTATCAGCAGAGGGGCCCAGGATCAGCACAGAGTTGTTCTCTGCCCTTTCCAGTATAAATCAACCCATCTTTTCTCTAGTCAAGACACAAGTAATTTATACAACTAGACCCACAAAATGGGATAGCAAAATCCGATTTCTTCTCAGTGGTGTACACTTATCCTAAAAGCGTCGGCTTGCCCTCCTTACACGGATAGGTCAAGTTCTCTGCCAATCACAGTGTCCACGCACGGGATTGGCTCTCCTGCTTCCACCACCCCTAGTGACACAACTTCCCGGCCACAGACTTGGTTCTGCTGATTACCAGCTTGGCCAGCAGGCATAATGCCTGATTGTTCCTGATCTCATGTGTCTAAGACTGAAGGAGCATCGGTGTTATTTTCTCTCCCCAAAAGTCCTGAGCCCAGTCATTTAGCTGTTATGAACCTTGGCTGAGAATAAGAACTCTTCAAGAGGAGTCCTTTTTACTTTAAGGATTTTCAAAGACCCAATTCCCTGTGTGGTTATGTTTTCCCCAGACTTTTTTCTACGCTTCCCTAAGAAATTCTCACATTGAGAAAAACTAGAAAGGCACGATTTAGTGATGTCAATGCTCTCAGGAGCCCTCCTTCAAAAGTCTTGTTAATTGTACCCAGTATCTATAGTGATAAATTTAAAGACACAAGAAACAACAGATCGGAAAGACAGTGGACTATTGTATTGACCTATTAAGTTGAAACAATGGAGCCAAGTCTCCAGCCTGTTTCCAGGGCAACTGAAAATGCCAGGCACAGTCAGGTGGGCTTTCTATCAATTTTTAAAATAGGATTTCACATACTTTCTTATTTAAAATGTTCAGGAAAGTTAACTGATCAGTATCTAGATAAAATATGAACACTTTGAATCGAAAAATATATCTTTGCTTTAATCCCAAATTTTCTTTTTTAGTATTTGGTTGATTTGTGGCAAAATAAAGTTTCTCACACCAAGAGAAAAAAATGGACCCATGGAAAACCCCAAAGCAATATATTACCCAAAAAAAAAAGGGATGAATCGGCAGATCAAGACTGACATATATACACTACTATATGTAAAACAAACAACTAATAAGAATCTGCTGTATAGCACAGAGAACTCTACTCAATATTCTGTAATGACGTATATGGGGAAAGAATTTAAAAGAGTGGATATATGTATGACTGATTCACTTTGCTGTACACCTGAAACTAACAACACTGTAAATTAATTATATTTTATTTTTCAATAAAAATTTTATTTTTAAATGAAAAATTTTAAAAACAAACAAAAATACAGCTGTAGGCAAAAAAGTCCCGAGCTGTGGACCTAGGAGAAGTTGCCCATGTGTCTCACTGGACACTCTGCCTTCATTCCCTCCATCTGGCCTTGTCCCTCTCTGGCCCCAGCTGGTCCTCTGCACTCAGCTTTGACTCCTTGCCATTGCCTCTCGAGCCTGACCACCCATTTTGGCAGCGTTTTTCTTGGCTGACCTCAGTATTCTCCTCTGGACGAGGTTTTAAATCCCTGCTCTCTAGACACATTGATGATAACTAAGAACACACAATTCTAGAGCCATGCTCTCCAGTATGGTAGTCACTGGCCACATGCATTTATTTAAATCATTTAAAACAAAAAAATATATAAAAACCATTTCCTCAGGCACACTAGTCACATTTCAAGAGTTGAATAGCCACATTCCTTTTACTGCAGAAAGTTCTCTTGAACAGTGTTGATTTACAGACATCCCTATTTCCCTGGTAGCTCAGACAGTAAAGAATCTGCCTGCAATGCTGGAGACACAGGTTCGATTGCTAGGTAGGGAAGATCCCTAAGAGAAGGAAATGGCAATCCACTCCAGTATTCTTGCCTGGAGAATCTCTCGGACAGAGGAGCCTCGCAGGCTACGGTCCATAGGATTGCAAAGATTCAGACACAATCAAATTAACTTAGCAGGCATGCAAACAGGGTAATTACAATATCTGTTCATGCTCTTGCTTGACTTACCACCACTTCAAAACAACCCTGTAGAGGAGAGAGAGCAAGAATGAGGCTCCAGGGCACTTCATCATATATCACATATCACAAATGAGAAATTATTTGTAGGCACCAACTGTTATATACCCTACATAAGTGTTCAACACATACCTGATGGCCTAATTATAGATATTCAAGTTTAAGTATAGCTTTAAGAACACTTTAGCATTTGAATCACTCTGAAGCATGTTCATCCATCATGAATTTAAGTACCCAAAGCAAGTTTTCTCATGTATTTTTGATCAAATGAGCAAAACTCATCCCTTCCACCTTTCCCCACCCCCAACAAGACTTCTCTGTCATTCATTTGTTTATTGATTCATTCAACAGCTGTTTTGTGCTCCTGCTCAAGCACTGTCCAGTCTTTGCAGAGGATAGAAAAGTTGAAGAATACTCTTTGGTCTAGAAGCTTGACAGGTGACTGTGAGTCCCAACTAGGACCCACAACAAGTAGAACAGAAGATTCTTGCCTTTTCTATCTCTGACCTCTGTCCTCTATCCCGTGTTTCAGAACCCCAGCCCATCCACTAGAATACATCTTGGGTGCCTAATTGAAGAAACCTGAAATAGGAGTGCTTAGACCAGATCAAACTTACTCTTTAAGGTAAAAAAACCAGTTTGCCTCCAGGACTAAGATGATGACTCTTCTGGAATTCAGGCTCCTTCTGTTCTCTTGTTTCACCAACCTTAGTCCATCACTTCATGATGTAAACTCTACCTTCCAGGTGACAGAAAGAAGGGAAATCAAAGAAGAGCATCTTTCACGCTTATAGGAGGCTTCCTCTTAACCTCATTGGGCAAAACTTAGTCCCATAGCTGAACCTCCATACAAAAGAGGATGGGAAGTTTCATCTTTCACCGAGCAGGCTTCTAATCTTAAAGAGAAAGTCCAGAATGGATGGTAGGGTAGACACCTAACAATGTCTGTCATCTGCTACACTCTGTGTGTGCACACACTGCACACTCTATATCCGTGAGATATTCTAATAAAATATAGAAGCAAATATAATAATCAAGGCCCTCAGCTGAGGGAAACAAAGGGCATTAAGCTTGAATGAAGTTATTCACAGCACCAGTGTTCTTTCAATTGTGCGTATTGCAAGGTTCTAATCTCATCTTTTGCATGCTTGCTTGTTACTGTAGAAGTAAAATAGATGTCAGCAGATGCAACAATTAAGAACTTTCATAGATATTAAGACAAAACCTTTGCAGAGGCAATAACAAAGCCATAAAACACAGAAAGCTATAACATTAGACCATCTAAGTTTTTATAAAAAACAAAAACAAAACATTAAACCTGGCATATTGACCATGGTATTTTAAACTTCCAATTATCCTGCTAATTGCAAACTCTTAGACCAGGACATGGAAAATGGGGAAATAAATTAACATTACTATGAAAACCCTAATTTTTGAGACCATAACTTTGAAATAACTTTGTCTTTAGTTCTTATGCATAAAAGGAAGAAACAGCACAGAGTGGAAAATGCTGGCAACTGTAATAGTTACAATGACAAAGTCCATGGAGGCTTTGATGTTAGTATCTGACAGAGTTTAAAAAAGGACCGAATCAGACCTCACCTGCTGCTGATATTCATTTGGGGATAATTAAATCACCATTAGGTTTCCCAAGCAGAAAAGAGACACATTTTCTCATGTGAAGAAATGTGCTTCTGTAAGTTCTGTCCAAACCATAACCTAATCTCACAGATAGACCTTCTTTTTAAACTGTGATATAACTCGGCAGTGTTTCATTTCCTTTTGCCCTGATAATTGATGTTGGATCCTGGTCCAAAGCAAGGTCCTTTCTGTCTACAAATGTTTCTGAGAGTTTCACATGTGTTCCATGTGCTTGTGGAAAAGCCCAGTTGTTCCAGGGGGCAAGTGTGGTGCTATTCCTGTTTATTTTCCACCTCCCTTGGTGCCCCAGCCCTCTCCTCCCTGACAGCGTGCCACGTCTGCAGGCCCAGTGACTGGGGGCCGTGTACCTGAGAGTGTGGCTCCCGCACCCTGTCACTCACAGGCTCCTCACTCTCCCACCTCACTGACAAACACCAGATTTCTAGCCAGCACTGCCTACAAATCAGTATAAATGTTGACGTGTGCCTAAACCCCAACAGTGGTTGGGATGGGATGGGATGGGATGGGATGGGATGGNCTCCCACCTCACTGACAAACACCAGATTTCTAGCCAGCACTGCCTACAAATCAGTATAAATGTTGACGTGTGCCTAAACCCCAACAGTGGTTGGGATGGGATGGGATGGGATGGGATGGGATGGATAGATGGGAGCTGTAATCCTGTGGCAGAGACTCGGAATTTTCTCCCATTTCTCTATAGTAATAGAATCCATCATTTTCACAGTACAAAATAAGGACCATGTTTTTTTTAACTCCTCCTGCAGCTAAATGTAAGAACTTATGTCTAAGTTCTGGCCCAAGAGATATAAGTAAAAATGGAGGAGAGGGGTCATATCTTTCTTTTTCCCTTCTACCTATCTTTTGATGAGAATGCAGATGCAATGACTGGAGCTCCAGCAGCAATCTTGAGCCATGAGATAATCTGGAGAATGGAAATTATACATGCAAAAACAACCAACCAAACAAACCAAAAAAAATTTGAGTTCTCCTGAAACTATGACGTACAATTTATCTCAGAAGTGTCTGTGGGCTTACAAATGTAAGAGAGAAACAACCTTCCTTGAGAATCACTGTTATATGTTACTTGCAACCAAATTTAATCATAACTATATGCTACAAACACAGAATTGTCCATAGTTAAAATAGTGACTATGTGTGCTGAGTTGTTTCAGTCATGTCTGACTTTTTGTGACTCCGTGGACTACAGCCCACCAGGCTCCTCTGTCCATGGGATTCTCCAGGCAAGAATACTAGAGCGGGTGGCCATGTCCTCCTCCAGGGGATTTTCCTGACCCAGGGATTGAACCACATCTTTTAAATCTCCTGCATTGGCAGGTGGGTTCTTTAGCACTAGCACCACCTGGGAAAATAGTGACTAGGGAATTGATTTTTCCATCTTCTGGACCCTGTTTAATGAATCTTCTTCCAGAGTCCACTGTCTTCCGATACTTTCTGTCTGTCTCTGCACTAATACTCTCCACTGAAGAGCCCATGCTCTGCAGTTTTCCTAATCACTCTTCATTTATCCAGATTTGCCAACCCTTCCCTGGTGGCTCAAACGGTTAAGAATCTGCCTGCAGTGCAGGAGACTGGGGTTCAATCCCTGAGTTGGGAAGATCCCCTGGAGGAGGGCAGGGCAACCCACTCCAGTATTCTTGCCTGGAGAATCCCCTGGACAGAGGAACCTACAGTCCATAGGGTCACATGGAGTCAGACATGACTGAGTGACTAACACTTTCACCAGTGCTACATCCCATCCCCTTGGGATCTGGCAGGTGACTGACTAGGTAATGTGACCATTACATTTATACTAAATTATTCATGGGACATAATGAATATTTTTATTCTAATATAGCATCCTAATAGGGTCTTGGGTAACAGGACCTAAGAAATGACTAACATGGCTACCCTAGTAAGTAATTTTGGTAAGTCATTTCAGGCAGGCAAGCTTTTTGACATCTTATGTAAGAAATATAATTCGGCAAACTGTCAGCCAGCTCCAAGTTTACATACATAGTACATCAGATTCAATCTGAGGATTCCCAGATACTCATCTCAGCTTTCTCCTTGGATTGCTTACTTGTGTAAACCTATGCTAATGGTGTTTAAAATAAGGTACATGAGGTCTGGGTAAGAGGGAATGTGGGAGTTTGCAGTCTGGAAACTTTGAATGCTTCCAGACATGGTATTCTTTTGATTTTCCTACCATGGAAATTGGAAATGGTATTTGAAGGAGGCCCCCACATCCAGCACTGCAATGTATGTTGGAAAGTCTTTATCTCTATAATCTTCATTGTTCAGCTCTCCGCTACCCCAAAGAAGCAGACCATCTAAATAAAAACAATGAGTGCCATATAGAAACATTGCTTCTAGAAAAGCTTCTTGGCTTCAGTCCTCGCAGCAAAACTGTGATCCCCAACGTCCTCCACTTTGGAAGTCAGGGGCTACCCCTAATAGACCCAATATTATGATTCTACTTCTTGAAACTATTACAGCCAACTTTACTATTTAATAGCCTGGTTACTAGACAATGAGCAGACACGGGAGCCCACCAGAATCACCAAATACCACCTGCATAAACACCACTTGCCTGAGCCTCCATTGGCATCACTTCCAGTAGAAATACAGTCATCTGAGCCTCTGTCTTGGACTCTGAAGCCACAGCTTATGACAGGCATGTAACTGTAAACCAGCTTCCTTGAAGATAGCAGTACCTTGAAATGCAAGGTTGGCCTTGGAAAACAGGGAGGAAGTGACCTCACAGTGACCTTTTTTCTTTTGGCCGGTATCTTAAGTTTCCTAACTAGAGATGGAACCTGTACAGGTAGAGTGGAAGCGGAGTTCTAAACACCAGGGAAGTCACCCGGTGGTCTCTTCTCTTTTTGCATCCTTATCTTGCCAGCCTCTTCCTTCTCTTCCTCTCTTTCATCCCACTGTCGTTTACAACAGTAGACCTCTGGCAGGAAACAAGTTTTTTAAAAAAAGTTATGAACACATCTTAAATTACCCATGATAAAAGTTTAAAAAATAAAAAACCACTTTCTTACCTCCCCCATTCTCTCATTTTCTCCTGAAGAAACATCCCCTGGATTACAAAACTAGCAATTCCAAGTTGCGTAAAATAAAGCCATTATTTTATGCAAGTAACACTCCTAGATATTGGAGAATGGTAACTCAGGCAAAACTAGGGACTAAAATTAGAAAGGATGTAGGAGAAGTAGATTCAGTGAGGATAGGGCTGAAAGAAAGCCTGAATAACAAGCTGAATAACAACTCAGCTGAGGAGGCAGTAACTCAGGTTGGAGCGGGACAGAGGGCCCTAAGAGGAAGGTAACCAGGAAAAGGCGAAATTCAGACATGTAAACAATCAGATGA
This sequence comes from Neotragus pygmaeus, assembly GCA_006410875.1. Lineage (NCBI taxonomy): Eukaryota > Metazoa > Chordata > Mammalia > Artiodactyla > Bovidae > Neotragus > Neotragus pygmaeus. The sequence continues at coordinate 86,143 of SJYV01034795.1, read as the reverse complement.
AGCACTGGGAGAAAGAGAGCCTGGTGTATTATGCAGGGAAGAGATTAAGGGCTGTTTGAAGCATCAGCAACAACGTAACACTGTACTATTGATTTAAAGAAACTACACGTATGGTGTATGTCTTGGCTCTGAAATGTATGACATTTGTATTATTATGACATATTTGTAGAATTGTGACCTTTTCAAGTATATTGAGAAGGTGAAATAGGAAAAGTCAATGTAATTTTCACCTGTCAAGGAAGAAACCTTTAGGCAAGATCTAATATTGAATAGGGCTTTCCTTGTGGCTCAGCTGGTAAAAAACCTGCCTGCAATTCAGGAGACCTGGGTTCGATCCCTAGGTTGGGAAGATCCCCTGGAGAAGGGAAAGGTTACCCACTGCAGTACTCTGGCCTGGAGAATTTCATGGACTGTATAGTCCATGGGGTCACAAAGAGTCAGACACAACTGAGGGACATTCACATAGGGCTTCCCTGGTGACTCAGATGGTAAAGAATCCGCTTGCAAGGTGGGAGAGCTGAGTTTGATCCCTGGGTTGGAAAGATCCCCTGGAGAAAGGAATGGTGACTCACTGCAAAATTCTGGCCAGGAGAAGTCCATGGACAGAGGCGCCTGGCAGGCTACAGTCCAAGGCGTCGCAGAGTCAGATATGACTAAGCAACTTTCACTTTCAAAGTATTGAATACATGTGAATATTAAAAGTAATGTCCCATGCGCACACTGCTATGTTTAAAATGGATAACCACAAGGAACTACTGTATAGCACATGGAACTCTGTTCAGTGTTATGTGGCAACCTGGAAAGGAAGGGAGTTCGAGGGAGAATGGGTACGTGTATATGTGTGGCAGATCCCTTTCTCTGTTCACCTAGAACTATCACGATGTTGTTAATTGGCGACACCCCAATATAAAATAAAAAGTTCAAAAAAAATAATGTCCCTTCCTATATATCAATAACTGTTATTGTTTCAGGCCCTTACCTCCCGAGCTCTACAGGTCGGAGATCAAGCCTCCGACACAGAGCTGAGAGCTGGAAGCACACGTGTTGTCTGACTCCGGCTCTCCCAGGCACTGCGGGGGAGTGTGAGTCAGCTGGTGACACACCTATCACGACGAACAGGTAGGTCTTGTCGGAGGAGACACGACAGGATGCACACAGTTATGAGAAAGCAACGTCAACCCAAGGTAACTAACACGGCTGTCATGCTATAAATCAGTCCTCGAAATAACATTGGCGCCTAAGAATAGAGCTCAGGTGAGTAAGGAAGTAGGTGGGTAGAGAGGTCTAAGAACCGGAAAGGCCCAGCAAGGGCACTGTGAGTCACGCCAACTTCAGAGAGAGTGTGCAGGACTGCCAAGGTCGATTGTTTTGGCCAGGGCTTAATCCTGCTAAGGTCTTCCGTGAAATTTTAGTTTTGAGACATTCAGCACCAGTGGGGAGGCAAAGGGCTTCCCAGGAGGCCCTAGTGGTAAAGAACCCATCTGCCAATGCAAGAGAGGTAAAGAGATGCAGGTTCGATCCCTGGGTTGGGAAGATTCCCTGGAGGAGGGCATGGCAACCCACTCCAGTATTCTTGCCTGGAGAATTCTTTGGACGGAGGAGCCTGGTGGACTATAATTGGGGTTGCAAAGAGTCAGACACGACTGAAGTGAGGAGGAACATGAGGAGGAAAAGGACTCCGATGGGTGCCCTTTCTCTACAGTGGGAAAGCCACGTCCATCGCTGGGCAAGAATGACCCTGGCGACTCTCCTGTCTCCGTCCGCGAGAAAGCTTGGCGTTTTCTTCTGCAGCCAAATCCTTGGGGATGCAAGAAGAGCAAGGAAAGAGAAACCTTAGGAAGCTATTTGAGGAAATAAATGCAAGTGAAATGAGGCTTTAATCTTACTTTTAAGCCATATTACACATGTATAATGCCTAACTCTAAGCTTGTATATGAAAGGAGCTATAATTTAGACGCACTGAAGTCAATGTTTAATTACCCATGAGTTCAACATTATGTGTCCCTTTGCAAATGTAAAATCCTTGCTATTAGGAAGAAAATCCCAGCCTAAAGTAAGGGAGACTTTGCTTCTAACTTAAAGAAAGGTTGCCTTTAAACATGGTTTAAACTGTCGGGTTCATCAGTTTACGACTTTGTGTTCAATGAGATAGAAAACGCCCAGCACACTGGCTGGCCGTGGTGGGTCGTGCTTGGTAAATGTTAACTTATTATTTTTCACAAAACTGTAATTAAGCTATGATCTGAGTGTTCCACATTCTTCATTAACTCACCTTGTGCTTTTCCATTTAGATGAGCTTAAAATGCACAACAGGAACTCTTTGAAAATGTTCACAGTTTTTAAAATGACTCTGGACCCTCCCTACATTTCTCATCTCAACTTTCCGTACTAGAACTAATTCTTCTTGTGTATTTTTGTAACCATATTATCTCAGCCAGGATCTGAGATCAGTAGCTTATAATTATCTTACCAAGTCAAACAGATCTCCATTGACAGACAAGATCAGGCTGCTTCCCCAAAGTGGGGACATTTTAGTGCAACATATGGATGTCTGCCCGTTGTTCATCCTTAAAGAAATTCCTGCTGATCCAGTCAGTGGTTTTAAGAGCTGTTACCTGTCAGACTTTCTCTGGTAAGTGGTTGGCATCCTTGGCCATTTGCAGGATATCACTGGCTTTACCCAAGAGAGAGCTCTTGGTGTAAATTCAGTTCAGTTCAGTTGCTCAGTCATGTCCGACTCTTTGCGACCCCATGAATCGCAGCACACCAGGCCTCCCTGTCCATCACCAACTCCCAGAGTTCCCTCAAACTCACGTCCATCGAGTCAGATGCTATCCAGCCATCTCATCCTCTGTCATCCCCTTCTCCTCCTGCCCCCAATCCCTCCCAGCATCAGAGTCTTTTCCAATGACTCAACTCTTCACATGAGGTGGCCAAAGTACTGGAGTTTCAGCTTTAGCATCAGTTCTTCCAATGAACACCCAGGACTGATCTCCTGTAGGATGGACTGGTTGGATCTCCTTGCGGTCCAAGGGACTCTCAAGAGTCTTCTCCAACTCCACAGTTCAAAAGCATCAATTCTTCGGCTCTCAGCTCTCTTCACAGTCCAACTCTCACATCCATACTTGACTACTGGAAAAACCGTAGCCTTGACTGACAGACCTTTGTTGGCAAAGTAATGTCTCTGCTTTTGAATATGCTACCTAGGTTGGCCATAACTTTCCTTCCAAGGAGTAAGTGTCTTTTAATTTCATGGCTGCAACCAAGGTAGGTAAACCAAATGATTTTCAATGCAGCAGAGCTTTCAAACAATCCTCTAATGGCTCCTTTGCAAAGTCCAGAATTCTTTTACAAAGCCAATAACCGCCTCCTAATGCATGGGTTTTGCAGATCTGGAAGGTAATCCTTCAGACTTTCTTAAAACAGGCAGACCCTTCTTTATCTGTTTCGCTGAGCATTGGTCTTGTTTTAATTTTAATTTAAAGAATACAAGCATCGATTTCTCCAGTCACACTCTAGTTCTGGCAGCTTTGATGATCAGTGTGTAAGGGGTAACTTGGTGTAAATGGAATGGAAACGTAAGGTACAGAAGTGGTCTGAAGTCACTGTGCCACAGACCAGGGTGGTCAAGATCCTTGCACAGAGGGCAGCAATAGAGATGCAGCCAGAAAGAATGGACTTGTAGACACAGAGGGGAAGGTGATGGTGGGATGAACTGGGAAAGTGGCATTGACATATAAACACTACTATGTGTAAAATAGATAGCTTAATGGGATGCAGCTGTATAGCACAGGGCGCTCAGCTCAGTGCTGTGTGATGACCTAGAGGGCTGGGATGGGAGTGAGGAGTGGGAAGGAGGTTCAAGAGGGAGGAGACATATGTATGCATATAGCTGATCACGTCATTGTAACAGCAGAAACTAACACAACATTGTAAAGCAATTATCCTTCAATTAAAAAAAAAAGATTTTGCACAGCTGAAGTTTGAATATCTCTGATTTTCTTTTAAAATTTACCAGGCCATTTGGAAGATTACATTCACACACACACACACACACACACACACACACAAACAAAGAAAACCCTGATATTCCACAGAGCTGAAAAAGTAGGAATGCATTTACACCTGATTCTATTCAGAGTGTTAGTTATACAAGAGTGGGTTAATCTAGCACAAAGAGACTCGAGGGCAGAGCACGGAAATCTGTAAATTGATGGTGTAAAACAAAACCACAGAGATGGAAAAGGTCAAAATTAGTTGATGAAGTATGTTNAGTCGCTTCAGTCATGTCCGACTCTGTTCGACCCTATAGACGGCAGCCCACCAAGCTCCGCCATCCCTGGGATTCTCCAGGCAAGAACACTGGAGTGCGTTGCCATTTCCTTCTCCAAGGCATGAAAGTGAAAAGTGAAAGTGAAGTCGCTCAGTCGTGTCCAACTCTTTGCGACCCTATGGACTATAGCCTACCAGGCTCCTTTGTCCAGGGGATTTTCCAGGCAAGAGTACTGGAGTGAGTTTCCATAGCCTTAGGTATAAGCAAAGTGATTCAGTGATACACACACACATAAACACACACACACATATAGTTGTTGTTTAGCCACTTAGTTGTGTCCGACTCTTTGCGACCCCATGGGCTGTAGCCCCCCAGGCTCCTCTGTCCATGAGATTTCTCAGGCAAGAATACTGGAGTGGATTGTCATTTCCTTCTCGAGAGGATCTTCCTGACCCAGGGATCGAACCCATGTCTCCACAAGGCCAGGCTTTTCATCAGTGTGGTTCTACTGGTCTCTATAACAAGAGGCAGACAGTGTGCCTGGATCCCAACTGAACAAGAACAAATAGTTGAAAACTCGGGCCCTAAGAGAAGCTGGTTTAGTCAAGTTACTATCACATATGAAAATCCTAGCACAGCAGAAAAAGAGAGTGAGACAAACGAAGTTTCTCCCAATGTATCTCATTTTATTATGATAACTGTTATCATTGCTTACTATTGAGAGCTTATTATGTGCTAGAAAGAGTTCTCTTAAATTTTTGTATTTTGTATGTATTTTTCTACTTTCAAATTTTTTTTTTTTAGATGAGAAGATTGAGTAACTCACCCACATTTACATATGTAGTGAGTGGCAGAGCCAGGATTTAAATACAGGGCCCACATTCATAACCAATATGTTACTTTCCCCTCCCTCTTTCACTGGAATCTGTTGATTTAAGTTCACTTTAGATCTTCTCTTTTATCTGGTAGATAAGGCAGTAAAGAATCTGCCTGCCATGCAGGAGTCCCAGGTTTGATCCCTGGGTTGGGAAGATCTCCTGGAGAAGAGAATTGGCTGCTCACTCCAGTATTCCTGCCTGGAGAATCCCAAGGACAAAGAGGCTGGTGGGCTACAGTCCATGGGGCCGCAAAGAGTCAGATGCAGTGAATGACTAACACTTTGGTCTGGGGCCTTACAGCAAAGGTTGCCACTGTGATGAGTTTATGACATCTGAATTCCCCAGGAAGATGAGAAGGTGATGTGGCATGAAGCCTCCTGACTTGCTGAAGGAGATGCCATTTAAACAGGGCAATTCCTTTGTCACTGCTGCCCTTGAGAGATGGTTAGGTCCTGGCTCCTGTGTGAAGTCTCTGATTGGCATGCTGGAGGAGGCGCATGCTGATTATTCCATGTAACACGGTCATGAAATGCAGCCACGTGGGTGGTTGCCCAACAAGGCCTGACTCAAGAGCTGAATCAGTGATGATGACAGAGGCCACTCTCTGGCCCCAGCCCTTCCGACTGGTGATCTCCCTGTCAATGTGATACACTGGAAGCCTTCACAAGCATACACAAGGCTTTAGAGAAATCTTTCCTGGATTCATCATTCTGCTGCCTTAGATATTAATATAATGTGCAATACATTTATTGATGGACAATGTCACTGTCTCCTTTGGTAAAGAAAAAAACACAGTTTGAACGACATAGACTTATGGATCAATCAGTCAAAAAATTAGTCTCAAAAACAGTGACTATCTGAAACTAACATAACAGTGTAAATTAACTATCCTTCAATTAAAAAAGATAAAAACAGACAAAAGTCCAGTGACTATTGCAGAGGTTATTAGGGTATAAAAGAAATAGAATTTCCAGTTCATGCCACCAGATTAGTATTCAAGGGAATTCTTTTGCCTACATTGATGGAAGTATAATCTTATACAGGAATTTTTTTTCTTTTTTCTTTTTTAATTGAACAGCATTTTATTACTTTTGGCGTTAAAAAAATGACTTTTCATTGAATAATCCTATGATGGTGGACTGATTTGCATGGCAATGAAAACCAAGCATAGTGACCGTGTTTTAGGAAATCAATTTGATGATGCATTTTATATTCGTTTGATATATTTATCATGACTTAACACAGAATCGTGTAATAATTCAACAATTACATAATGCTGCTAGGAACCATTCTGCCTTTTGGTTTCTTGGAACATCTCAGAGGAAACTCATTCTTATGTTCATTGGAAAATTACAGAGAAGATGTGGGTACCTTTTAAGAGTTTCTATTTCCTCATTTGTTCAAAGAGTTGGAGATGATGACATTGCTAAGGTTCCTTCTAGATTCAACTTTAGATATTCAACAGTGTGGGCAAAACCCTGCAATGGTGTGGGCAAAAGTGAAGTCGGGTTGGGAAGAAAGGCACTGCAGGACATCAGCAAGAGGTCACTTGGTACTACTTATCTGGTGGCCCACAAATATAGTCTGCCCAACTCCCATGGCTGTATGTTTGCAAAAAAACTTGTTAAAAACATGTTACCATTAAAAAACAGAACTCACTTTTTCAAAGTGAATTCCAGCCTGCACATAAAAATTGTCTTTCCATTGGCATAGTCTCTTAGTCATGGGAAAGCAAATGAGCGAAGCCTGAATATCATTTCTGCCTTAATGAGGCATATTCCTAGGTCTGAATAGAACATCAAAAGATAATTCCTGACTTTGCAAAATCATGGAATTGGGAAGAGAATGTAGAGGTTCATCTCTTCCGTGTGATTACTGACAAGATATTGGGTGCTATTCCTACAATATGTTAAGCAGTGGGGCTACAGAGATGAATAAAGCCCAGCTCAGACCCTGAAGGAAGTTATGGATAGTTGGAAGGAAAGGTGGCTACAGCCCAAAAGAGAAATAACAAAGCTGCCTATGTGTAGCAAAACTGGGTGTCACCTCCTTCACTCGTGATGTGGTGGCCCAGGGACTGTATTAGGTATGTAAATTATGTGTAAATAAGGAAATAAATTTTGGGGGGAGGGGGGCTCCCAAAATCACTGCAGATGGTGATTTCAGCCATGAAATTAAAAGACGCTTACTCCTTGGAAGAAAAGTTATGACCAACCTAGACAGCATATTAAAAAGCAGAGACATTACTTTGCCAACAAAGGTCCATCTAGTCAAAGCTATGGTTTTACCGGTGGTCATGTATGGATGTGAGAGTTGGACTGTGAAGAAGGCTGAATGCTGAAGAATTGATGCTTTTGAACTGTGGTGTTGGAGAAGCCTTTTGAGAGTTCCTTGGACAGCAAGGAGATCCAACCAGTCCATCCTAAAGGAAATCAGTCCTGAATTTTCATTGGAAGGACTGAATTTTCATTGGATGCTGAAGCTGAAACTACAATCCTTTGGCTACCTGATGTGAAGAACTGACTCATTTGAAAAGACCATGATGCTGGGAAAGATTGAAGGCAGGAGGAGAAGGGGACGACAGAGGACGAGATGGTTGGATGGCATGACTGACTCAATGGACATGAGTTTGAGTAAACTGGGAGTTGGTGATAGACAGGGAGGCCTGGCGTGCTGCAGACTATGGGGTCACAAAGAGTTGGACACGACTGAGTGACTGGCCCTGGACCTTACTGTGCTTGCTGCCCTATTTCTGCTTGCTCAGTGTCCAGCCTTCAGAAATGTTTACTTCTTACACACAGGGAATCATCTCAATGCAAAATGAAAAACCACAAGGAAAGGGATTTTTTTCAACCAAAGGACAGCAAGGAGATCGCACCAGTCAATCCTAAAGGAAGTCAAGTCAACTCTGAATATTTATTGAAGGACTAATGTTGAAGGACTTCCCCAGTGACTCAGTGGTGAAGAATCTACTTGCAATGCAGGAGCTGCAGGAGTCTTGGGTTTGATCCCTGGATTGGGAAGATCCCCTGAAGGAGAGCATGGCAATCCCCACTCCAGTATTCTTGTCTGATGAATCCTATGGACAGAAGAGCCTAGAAGGCTACAGTCCATAGCATCTCAAAGAGTTGGACATGACTGAAACGACTGAACGCACACTGAGAATGCACTCAGGGATGCTGAAGCTGAAGCTTCAATCCTTGGGCCACCTGTTGAGAAGAGCCAACTCATTAGTAAAGACCCTGACGCTGGGAAAGACTGAGGGCAGGAGGAGAAGTGGACGACAGAGGATGAAATGTTTAGATGGCATCACCGACTCAATGGACATGAGTCTGAGCAAATTCCAGGAGACAGTGAAGGACAGGGAAGCCTGGCGTGCGATAGTTCATGGGGTTGCAAAGAGCTGAACACGAATGAGCGACTGAACAGTAAATTAGCATACACAGTCTGGGGCAGATCCAAAGTTTCTAAATGTGAGGATTTCCTATCTGTTTGGAGTGTGTGTGTGTGTGTGTGTGTGTGTGTGTGTGTGTGTGTGTGTACGTATGTGTGTGTGCTCTTTCTGATCACCCTACCTGCTCAACCAGCCTTCACCCAGTTCGATTCCAGACACTCAAAGCTAAATTTGCCTCATTTCCTGTGTGCTTTCCAAGTGCCCGGTGCCAGTTCCAATGGTGGCATTAATCAACTCATCACATGGTATTTTAAATTTCACCTTCCCCACCTCTATCTCTTACTGGACTCTGAGCAAAGAGGGAAATGTCTTGAGATAAAGAGACTCGGGCTGTATTAGAGGGGAGGTCAACATCTGGGTGGCTGAATGAGCACAGTGGGGTGGGGGAGGGGAGAGCAAGGCAATGACGATTACTCCTTTAATCTTTATGACTGTGGCCACCTTTGCAAATCACAGTACCTGCAGGTTATCACTCATTATTAAGGCAAGACTGACAAAGAGGAAGGAAGCTGATCTTACTTTTGAATGAATTTTTATTGGAGTAAGGCTTCTCTGGTGGCTCGGACGGTTAAGAATCCACATGCATTGTGGGAGACCCGGGTTTGATCCCTGGGTTGGGAAGACCTCATTGGAGTATAGTTGTTTTACAAGGTTGTGTTTGTTTCTGCTGTACAGCAAAGTGAATCAGCTATACATATATCTCCTCTCTTTTGAACTTCCTTCTCATTTAGGTCACCATAGAGCACTGAGTCGAGTTCCCTGTGCTATGTAGTAGGTTCTCATTAGTTATCTATTTTATACATAGCAGTGTGTATATTAATATGTCAATCTCAATCTCCCAATCCATCCTACTCCTCTTTTTCTCCCTTTATGTCCGTGCATTTGTTCTCTACGCTTGTGTCTATATTTCTGCTTTGCAAAGAGGTCCATCTGTACCATTTTCTAGATTCCACATATGTGTGTCAATATACAATATTTGTTTTCCTCTTTCTGACTTACTTCACCCATATGACAGTCTCTAGGTCCATCCATGTCTCCGCAAATGGCACAATTTCATTCCTTTTTATTGTCCCATTGTATATATGTGTCACATCTTCTTTATCCATTCTTTTGTTGATGGACACCTAGGTTGCTTTGATGTCCCGGCTATTGTGAATAGTGTTGTTATGAACATTGGGGTGCGTGTATCTTTTGGAATTATGGTTTTCTCAGGGTATGTGCCCAAGAATGGTATTGCTGGATCACATAGGAAAGAAGCTGAACTTGAAGGAATTTGACTTACATGGTGTTTCTCAGAGTTGTGGTTGCACAAGTGAATTACTTGGGTGAGCTTTGAAAGATAGTGGTATCATGTCTGGTTCAGGAGAGTCTGACTTACTTGTGCTGGGGTAGGGGTGGGGCATCCATCTTTTTAAATGGCTCCTAGTGATTTTTATAGGTTGAGAATGTCTGGTTAGGGGAGTGTAAGGTTAAAGGGCTAGACATAATTGCGACTCATATGTAAGGGGCTCCTCAGGAGCAAAAACGGGCCCACCACATATCTGCCTGTTCCCTTGCCTTAGACAATTCAATTCTTTATTTCACATTCCAAAAAATGCATTCACAGCACAATTCTTAAATCAACAAACACACATAGTACATTCATTCTGTTCTGGAAAGAGTAAAGACTAAAGGTGGGGGGGACTTCCCTCTTGGTCCAGTGGCTAAGACTTGCTGCTCCCAATGCAGAGGACCTGGATTTGATCCCTGGTCAGGGAACCAGATCCTTTGTGCTGCCACTAAAACCTGGCATAGCCAATTTTATATATATATATATATGACTTAAAGGGAAAGTCCATTACTAAACCAGTAACTATCAAATTATCTCCTGTTTCAGAGAAAAAGCCCTTGATCTTTTATTATGGTAGGAAATTAACATTTATTGAGGACACTTCTATGATAGTTTTCACACTGGCCTTAGGGGGCTTGATATAGGTTTTCTCATGAGAAAGAAACAAGTATACTTCTACAAAGTAAAACCTTAAACCGACTCTTACACTGGAACCAAAGAAGACCGGGTCAGCCTTGGGTAACACTGGATGGATGTGGCAAAGGGGCTGGTGGTTGCCAATGGCTGGAGGGAAGGGGACTGGGAGTTTGTTCATTGATTTGGAGTTTCAGTCTCACAAGATGAAAGAGTTTTGTGGATGGATGGTAGTGAGGGTAGTACAACAACGTGAATGTTAATACCGAACTGTGTGCCCCAAAAAGGTTAAGATGGTAAATTTTATATTATGTATATTTAACTATGCCAAAGCCTTTGACTGTGTGGATCACAATAAACTGTGGAAAATTCTGAGAGAGATGGGAANATCACTGCAGATGGTGACTGCAGCCATGAAATTAGAAGATGCTTACTCTTTGGAAGAAAAGTTGTGACCAACCTAGATAGCATATTCAAAAGCAGAGACATTACTTTGCCCACTAAGGTCTGTCTAGTCAAGGCTATGGTTTTTCCAGTGATCATGTATGGATGTGAGAGTTGGACTGTGAAGAAGGCTGAGTGCCGAAGAATTGATGCTTTTGAACTGTGGTGTTGGAGAAGACTCTTGAGAGTCCCTTGGACAGCAAGGAGATCCAACCAGTCCATTCTGAAGGAGATCAGCCATGGGATTTCTTTGGAAGGAATGATGCTAAAGCTGAAAACTCCAGTACTTTGGCCACCTCATGCAAAGAGTTGACTCATTGGAAAAGACCCTGATGCTGGGAGAGTTTGGGGGCAAGAGAAGAAGGGGATGACAGAGGATGAGATGGCTGGATGGCATCACTGACTCGATGGATATGAATCTGAGTGAACTCCGGGAGTTGGTGATGGACAGGGAGGCCTGGCGTGCTGCGATTCATGGGGTCGCAAAGAGTTGGACACGACTGAGCGACTGAACTGAACTGAACTGAACTATAATTTAAAAAATAAAAAATAAATTCATCCACATAAAGTGTGAAATTCAATAGTTTATAGTGTATCTACTCTAGAGTTATACAGCCATTGCCATAATCTAGTCTTAGAATATTTCTATCACACTCGGCTCCACCCCATTCCACCTCCGAAAAAAAAAAACAAACCCTTATACATGTGAGCAGTCACTTGGGAGAGATATTTTTAACAGATCATGGGTGTCATGTGTTATTCTTCTGGAACTTGATTTCACAGACTCTTAGAAGCAGCTTAGAGACTTTTAGTCCAATCTCTGCAGATGAAGAAATTGAGGCCCAGAGAAGCAAAGCATCTTCGCAAAGGTCACAGAGCAAATTCATTGGCAGAGGCAAGGTTTCTGATTTCCCATGGAGTTGCTTTTCGCAATACAAAAATACTGTGTCATTCACTTCCTTTAGATTGTTGCTGACAGTGGATTGAAGGTATCAAAAAAAAAAAAAATTGCTATTCTTTTTCACTGTGGACACAGGGACTCTTTCTCCAGCCTCTCATCTTACCCACCTGAATCGGGATGTCCAGAGTAAAGACAGGAGAGTGCAAAAATCCGCAGTGGTGTCCGGTCATGCTTCCTTATGCCTTAACACTAATAGGGAAGAGCTGTAATGAATGTTATGGAGAATAATGTCACAGCCTCTCTTAGAAGAATGATTAGAAACAGTCAGGTGCGGGGACTTTACTTTTGAAAGATGTTGCGTTTTGCTGTGGCGGCAAACAGAGCACCCTGTGTCAGAGATGCCAAGGTTCTGGGCTGGCGGCGGAGGTCGTTACCTCTCGTCACTGTACGATTATTGGGAAAGAGCAGAGGAAGTGGGTTGAGGCTTCTATACATCCTGCTCTCTTTCTTGTCTTTCAATTACTTTCAGACTCAGCAGAGCCTTGGGCAGGACAGCAGCTGGACAAAAGTTGGGATTTGGAGTGGGGTGGAGGATGAACTTGGTGAGCTCCTTGAAGCATCTTCAGCAGTCCTTATTTCCTGGAGGGCTGGTGGAGAGGGCACTGAGGTTGCTATACATGGGGAATGAGGCCAGGGAGACTCACGCAGCTACAGACTTAGACGTATCCAGATCAAGTCCTGAAACCTACTCCAGGCAAGGTTTGGGTCTGTTTTGTCCTCTGTCCTTTGGTCTTTCTGGGAATTTGACTTACCCTCTTCCTCCCCGGTTACCACCCTAACTTACCCCAGGATGATGAACACCCCCTTGAGTGTTTGGAATTTCTCCAGTCATGCTATTCGAGAGGTAGGTACTCTAAACTTCCTGAGAGTTTCCATCATGATAGACACACCTGACTGGAGAGATTGCTGGGGGAATGACACAGGCTCCCAGCCAGTGGAGGGACACTGCCTGGATTAGTCATCTTTTAAATTTCCAGTAGCTCGCCAAGGGCCTGGAGGGTTTGCTGAATGAATAAGTAGTAACATTTCACATCAAACGATGCATATTATTTACAAAGTGATTTATTTCCGATGCATGGACTCATCCTCACAACTGCCCCTACTTGACCCCTGGAAGGTAGGCAAGACTGTTTCACAGATGAGGTCACAGAGCTGGAGGTTGGAGAGGTGGCTTTCAGACTCTTAAGTCTGTTGGCATTTTTATACAGGTATCTTATTGAGATGGCCTTTCCTAAAACACTCAGAGCACTAAGAGAGATATGAGTCAGATAGACGTTTGCGGTCTCTGCATTTTGTTCCTAACTCTAGGGTAGACATATTCTTCATCTAAGTCTCTCACCGATGGTACTGTTTTTTGCTGCTTGCTAATCATTGCAGGTGTATGAGTTATCAGTCACATTTTGAGTTAAGTGGGATTTCAGGGTTAGCCTGTTAAACTCGTGTCACCCCATGTGGTTTAGCGTAGGTAGCAGTGTCCTGACAGGGAGTTTGCATCGTACACGATCGTATCTAACACAGTTTTTGGTTCATACACTATTGTCTTGAATGTAGTTCTGGGTAATTTCAATTAACTAGATTATCGTTTTATGGCCCTGGGTCGTCAAGAAACACATGTTCAAACATTCTCCGTGCTTAACGATATCCTTACTCTTGCTGAACTTCTATAACCTTATTGGAAATCAATGATTGCTTCTGATCCTTCAAATGTATTGTTGAGGAGAGACCTAGATGAAATCACCATACGAAATGCTTTGAGATTGCAGGATGTGGAGATCGCGCTGTCATTAAAATGAATGATTCTGCTAGGAGGTAAACCATGTTTTAGTCTGCGAGTATATTGTGCATGAGGGAATTTCTCTGTGCAGAATCATTTCCCAACAACCCCACCCCCCA
>SJYV01034795.1:0-65345 GCA_006410875.1 Neotragus pygmaeus | reverse complement strand
TTTTGTATTTTCAGTCCTAAAACTTATACAGATTCAAATTCTCACAATGTTTTACCTATTTTTCTTGAGTATATAAACATTGTTGCAATGTTTCTGTCTGATAACTGTGATACTAATCCCCGTCACCAATGAGCCCATTTCTGTTGTCTAGCTTTTTATCATTTGATCCTTTTTCCCAATATGCCTGGTTATGTTTTAATAACACTGTAATGAAACATTATAGTGGGTCTGAATGATGTTATCTTTCTTCAGATAAAAAACTATTAATATTTTCTGGGAGGTAGTTAGGTAAACATTGATCACTTTGATTCATTAGTGATTAATAAGAAATAAGCCTGAAGTCAGGGTAATCAGGAAGTTCAAATAGGCTTCTAACACATAGCTCTTCTGAGGTCTCATTTAAAAGTTTGAAGTGTTTACCAAGATGCTTCTTCCTTGGCAGGCCCTGAATTTTAAATATAATGAGACTGATAAAAGCTCTGCTTAGCTTTTTTAGCCTCTTTGCAACATCTTTTTGAGGAGCTTTTCTGCATTTCAGTCCATGTTGTTTATGATTCAGCACATTCCTGGAGGGCAAACACTGAGCAGGATGTTGGGCTCCTTCTTTTCAGTTCCTTTTTATCTGGGATCCTCAATCCTGGCTCCTCTGGTGTAGCACAGAAGTCCAGTTTCTGCCTTCCCAGCCCGGCGGGACTGCCACAAGCTCCCAGCTCCTGTTCTGCCTGGCCTGGATGCCCTGTACTGGTAACTGGCAGATGCCTCAAGGGGCAAACGGGCTGTCTGTGTGTTTCCCTGTGTGTTTCCCTTCTCTCGACAAGTGATGTCCTGGCTCTTAGTGGTTTTCTGTGTACCTTCAGGTAGCTCAGTTTGTTTGTTTGGTATCTTAGGTCACTTTTATAGTTGCTCTCAGCAGGGAATTTGGTCTAATCCTGCTCTTCCCCATTGCTTGACCCAGTTGCCCTTTCTGTGTGTGCTTTAGTTCCCCTCCCTCCTTTTGGCTCTAGGATTACTGAGTTGTTTTTTTTTTTTTTCCCTCTCTTTTTTCTATCCTGATAGTAGCTATGAGTAGCTAAAATTAACTCAGTACTTAACTATGTTACTTACCATGGCACCATCAGCCAGGCAGTTGCTTAAGTCAGACATCTAGGAGTCATCTCTGATCACTCCTTTTCCCTTATCCCCCAAATTCAATCCATCTCAAACTGGGCCTGGAATCCATCAACTCCTTCTCTTCTCCATGCCACCACTGCATTGCCAAGTACCATCGCTCTCTCCTGGACACGGCATTAGTCTTGGAACTGATTGTTCTGCTTCTGTTTACCTTCCCCTGTGATACACTTGCCAAAAATAGCCTAAGTGATTTTTGTGAGACATAAATTGGATCATCTTTCCTTTTGGGAAAAAACAAAAACAAAAAACAGAAAACTTCAGCAGCTTTCCATTGAAGAATAAATTCCCATAGAATAAAATCAAAGATCCTTAAAATGGCCCTTTGGAGTCCTGCATCATCTGGCTCTTGCCTGTCCCTCTAATCTTCCCTCCTTTGACTTCCTATGCTTCAGTTACCCTGGGTCCTCAGACAGGCCACACCTGGGCTGAGCCTGAAATCCTCCTCAGTGTCCTCGGTGCCCTACAGCTGTGGGCAGTGCCGTCTTGCTTCCTGTCCTCAGAGGCCCTCTTCCAGCTCACATCTAAAGCTGAATTCCCTCATCCCTCGATTTCCGACTCAGAACCCTGTGCACTCCCTCGGTAGCACTTGTCACACTCGGTAATTCATTAGTTTGTCTTTAGATTTGTTTTAATTGTCGACAATTCTGTTACGGTAGGTATATCTCTTTCGTTGGCCGCTGTTGGCCAGTAGTGTGATGCCTTTTATATAGTAGGTTTTTCATAAGTATTTGTGGGCTTAAAAAGTAATTATATTGTAGGCACTGTGCTAAACTAATGACTTGAAACAAACTTAATCCTCAAAAAAAAAAAAAAAAAACCTCTCAGAACAAGCTTACTAGGTAGGTAGGTGCTTGTGTTAGCTGCATTTTATTGATGAGGAAGGTGAAAATTAATGATATTTTGTCACTTTCCCGAGGCCAGCCAGCTAGGTAGGCCTGTTTTGTGTCCTTGGATATTTTTGCATTTCTAACTTTTCACCATTTTAATGTTATATCATCTTCATTATATCTTAAAGCTGATGACTATGATTATACTTATATTCTGGTATTTCAACTTTAGCTTCTTGCATTTGCTTAACATTTTAAAATAACCAAAATTTCAGAAAGGAAATTAGAAATTTGTAATGGAAGTTGAAGAAGTGTTAATAAGATTTAGATACTTGAAGTGGTGGATTTGCAGTGTGGCTACCAAGTATTATGAGTGATTTTTCAAGCCATAAAATCTCTCTCATTATTTTGTGACTAAATAGAAAGCCTGTGTTACCATTAAATGCATATATCTGATATATATAAAAACATATATTTGAAGAAAATGGTGTTTGAGCCTTTTGTACTTAAAAGACTATTACATAGATTTTTACCTTCAGTACTCAGTATAATCGATATAACTCCATGTTAGCTATCAATTTACTTCCATACTTATTGGTTTATGGGTAATAGTCCTGCTTTATTGTTATTCAGATAATCAGCAAGTATTTGTTGAGCATGTGCTTATGGCAGGCACATTTTTAGGCTCTGGTGTACAGCAGTGAGTGAGGCTTACATTTAAGTAGCAGGGAGATAGACATTAAACACAATAAATAAGCAAAACACCTAGTGTGTGAGGTAGTGGTATTTTTCCCTCCAGGGAAGAATAAGGGAGAGGGTTTGGAGAGTGCTGAGGGAGAGTTGCTGTGCTGCCCAGTTTTACGAAGGGCGAGGGGGAGACCAGTGCGAAGGGGTCTGAAGGAATTGCGGGCCATCCAGTGTCTTGGGGGATCACTTGCCAGGCAGAAGGAATGTGTCCTTGTTTGATTTCTTTGTTCCTTTTCAGTTTCTCTCACTGTCAGTCCTTCCCTTAAATTTGTGTGTGTCTCATGGTTTTTGTTCCCTGCCCTTCTGTGTCATCCTGGTGATCAGTATCTTCCTCACTAGTTTGTGCAGCAGCCATTTATCGCTTGCTGGTGTGCCAGATAGACCCTGTCAGAAGTCGGAGCCGGTTAGTTTTCTCTGATGTCAGCACGCACACACAGTGTCATTTGAATAAATTTCCTGTTTTATCTCCACTGCCTCCAGCCAGGTTTTCATCCAGATATCATCCCCCTTTAACTACTTCTATTTATCTGCCTTTTACCCTTTCCCCAGGTTTCTCTTTTGAAAACACAGATCTCATTACAGAGATCTCGTTGTTTAGCTCTTCTACTTAATTATGGTTGGCCAGTCCACGCCCCGCTCCTTAGATGGTGGCATTAAGGCTCGTGGCAGCTGGGCTGCCATGCAGCCTCCTCTGCTGCAGTTGCCCGCTGTGTGTGCCCTGTGTGGGGCTGTAATGAACCCTCTGCTGGCCCACAGACCCTCAGTCAGCGTTCTTGCTTCTCTCCTCCTGGCTTAGCCTGCCCTTTCTGCTTTGGGGCACCTCCCCCCTCCCTTGCTTTATTTGCACTGAAGACTTGTGCTTCATGCAGTGTTAATTCCTTGGTAATGCCCTAACTACTTGGTCAGGCGCTTCGTCATTCTAAGTATAGCACATGCTAGGAGTTCCAAACTAAAGGGGCTGGAGGCACAGCTGTTTCCCTCGGAAGGACCAAGGGGAAGAAGAGTGGCAGCACGGCCTTCTCCTTCCAGCGTTGCCAGCAAGGAGAAGCTCCAAGTCCAGCGGGGCAGAGCCAACACACATCCTGTTAAGGTTTCAGCATCTCTGGTTCCAGTGAGCCCAGAACTGCTAGGTAGTGACGAGTCTCAGCGTTACCTGTTGCACCATCGTAACAGCTGGGGAACAAGGTCCGGTCCACAGGAAACTAAGGTGAAAGGATTGCAGTTCCAGCTGATTAGTCTGGAATTCCAAGAGCTGGGCCTCTCAATCAGTCCTTCTCTCATCCACGTTATTACCTCTGCTCTAGCACGTGTAAATATTTTTGTTTTGTCCCTGGACAGACTGTGTACTCTCTGAGGGCAGAGAGAAGCCTTATCTTCCTCATCTCTCTATACCCCTGTTCCTGTAATGGCGCTGCGCCGGTTGTATAGAGAATACCAGGGGACTGTTGAGCTAGCACTGCAGCTTTGTCCAGGAGGACATTCTGCAGTGATCGTAATATTCTGCATCTGTGCTGCCACTGGCTGCACGTGGCTCTTGAGCACTTGGAAAGTGGTGTGTGACTAAAGAGTGGAATTTTAAATTTTATTTAATGAATTTAAATATGAATAGTTACAGGTGGTATTGGACAGTGCAGTTATACAGTTTACATAAATATTTCTCTCACTGGACCAAAGAGCTCTCTAAATTTTTGGGGGGCTTGTATTTCAGATGGTCCCAAACTGCTCAGCTTTTGGTTTTACTTTTTGTAATTTTTGTTCTCTCACTGTCAGCAGTTTCTGCTACTGTCATTGTGTACATCAACTTTCTTTTAACTTTTCGGATTTTGGTCTACATGACATAGAAAGACAAGCTAATGGAATTCTTTTAGAAAGAGCAAATGGTAGAGGGGCCTAGAAGTCATCTTTGACCTTTCCTAACATGGAATAAGAATTAAGTAAGAATGTGGAATATCCCTCAGAAAAGAAGAGAGAAGGCTAAAAATATAAATTAGCGTGGGCATTAAATTGAAGAAAAAAATACCTATATGACATTACATGAATTCACGAAAAGATGAGAGAGCAGCCCAAAAATATAGTGCCTCTAGTTACAGGTAGGGTAATTTTTTAAATGAGAAAAGGAACGGATTATGGTGAGAAAATGAATTTTAAAGTTTAACTCTCAGGAAAGCCATCCAAGGAGAAACCCAAGCAAGAGTAGCGGTGGGCAACAGCAGAGACTGCAGGGGCGGTTGGATAAGGACCAATTAAAGTCCTTCCTGTGTGATTTGGTAAAGGTTGCATGGATCTTAACTCATTGTCAGATATTTTACTATAGTCAAAACATTGTTTTCATTATAATTCATAGAGTTTTCCTCCATATTGAAGTGCTAGACATAGAAGAATTCAGCACGTCCACTGTTTTTTGAAGTCACTGCAGTTTTTCAGTTTCTGTGTCTGTATCTACCTTTTCTCAACCTTCTCTGTCAAAATATTTTGCTTTGCTGTCTGGACAAGCGTTAATAATACTTACTTTCTGGTCTGAAGTTCATGCTTTTTAATCCTGCCCAGGTCAGTCTCTCTGTTACCTGGTGGAAGGGTTGTTGGTTCAGAAGCAGCCACTGAGTTCGTGCTCTGATGCAGGGTTTAGTAAGAGGTGTTTCATGTTTAACTCTTCACACCCAGAGAAAGACAGGTTTACTAAGAGACTGAGACATCTAGCCTCTTGGTGGTTCTGTCAGACTCCCAGCTGGCCAAGGAAGCAGGCGGAGAGCTCTCAGACTTCCCAGAGCCCTGCTTGCCTCACTCCTGTGGGATTTAGGACAGACTGCCAATGAAAAGAGGAAACTGGGAAAACACTCTCCCTAAATGTCATTATTCTGAAATGGAGATGGGCTCTTTCTTGGGTTGTTTACACTACAGAGTGCAGATGTAAGCTTATTGTTATATTTTTATTTTCGCGAGTCATATCTGAAATCTCAAGTAGAACCACTAGCTGTACACTGAAGTCTTCCTGGAATAGTTCAAGTGGCTGTCGCAGCCTACTGTGAATTCCCTGCACGCATACACTTACACCACGTCTTCTGTATCCATTCCTCTGGTGATTTAGACTTGCAGGTCATTTCCGCGTCTTGGCTATTGTGAATAACGCTGCTGGGAACACCAGAGTGTACATTTTTGCTTTTTAAAATGCAGTTGTTATCTTTGGGGATTCTGTGGAGTCTTAATATGGAACACCAATGACTAGAAACACTTTACTAATTTTAGTTCAGTAATTCCCCTAAAGTGAAAGCAAAACAAACATTCACTTAAATCAGAGTATTTCATTTCAGTAGAATCAAAGAAGGAGGAGTTTGAGCTTATCGAATAATATTTGAGATTTGTAGGAATGCTTAATGTCTTTCTGATCTTACAAAAGGTCTCAACTGTTGTTGTTGTTTTTAAGCTTTTCCCTTCTCCAACTAGTATTTTGCTTTATCCTGTTTCTAGGTTTGGAAACATGTATACATGTTTATGATTTTTTTAAAGAACCTTATACTTTAAATTTTACTTTCAAGTCATCTGTCAAAAATAAATAAAAATGAGTCTCTAACTGTACTTTACAAATTTCAAGTACAAATAACTGTACTTTACAAAATGTGTACTTTTTTTTGCTCTTCAGAATTCACATTTGTGTAAGATTATTGACTTACTGAGTTCGGGCTCTTCTAGTTTATAAGCTATTTTGTCTGCCACATGTATTCCACCAAGGTAGTGTATTCCAGTGATGGTATTAATTATATCAAAATGAAGGACATCAACACTATTTCTCAACAGTCCTAAATGAGATCAGATTTCTAGATCTTCTAATTTAAGTAATTTAATAAGACTGTAGAGGACCAGTTGCAATCACCTGGCAACTATTTATAAAACATTCTTAATTTCATTTAAATTCCTTGAGAGCCACTGTTAATGATTCTATTTGGGGGATTTATGTACAGTAAATTCATAACATGTATTTCTTTACAAAATCAGTACACAGTACTAATATAAACTGAAAATAAGTTTGAAGAAAGTCATAGTTTTTATTATGGCCTTGTAGTAGAGAAATACAGAGCAACTAAAAGGTTTTTATCGGCATACTAAACTTTGCTATCTGTGGAATACATATTCAATGAATAAAAGATACACAATAGAAAATGGTAGAAAATCCAACTAAAGAAATTAGCATGATCTTTTTGGAAAGGATTGAGTCTCCCAGTTCAAGGTAAAATTTAATATCTGCAAAGCAATAATAACACTATCTCTTACTTCGTTTTAAGAGTTTTAAAGTTAGACCTTGGAGAAGGAATTGGCAACCCACTCCAGTATTCTCTCCTGGGAAATCCAACGGACAGAGGGACCTGGCAGGCTGCAGTCAGTGGGGTCGCAGAGTCAGACATGACTGAGCGACTAAACAGCAAAATTAGACCTACCAAGAAACTTTGGCAGAATAGCCTCCTAAGCAATTTGTTTAGTTTCCCCAAGAACCATGACTACTGTGAAATGACATAGTATAATTATAAATAATAAACACAAGTTCAGTCCTGATTTGTGTTACAGTTTTGTACCTCGGAGGTATTTTATTTTTCTCTGATGAACTTAGTGTAATAAATCAGATACTACAAATAATAGGTTTTTAAAAAACGCACAAGTAACATCAGATGTATTGGAACTTTGCTTAGATTCCAGTCTTATTAACAGTCCTTTTGGAGCTTAGGTTGATTGGCCTTCTTGTGTCGTTTCTGTTGTTTTCTATGTAAGTACAGTTTATCCTAGTATTCAGTGTCCAAGCGGGCCCTATGCCACATGCTTCACACACATTCATTCACTAGAGTTTCCGTACAATGTTGGGAGCTAGGAATTATTATTATCCCCATTTTACAAATAAGGAGACTGAAGCATGAGAAATTAAGCAGTATATTGGTGACTGGTGGAACCAGGATTCAGATCTAGGTATACTGTTTTCAGAGCCTATGCTATGAGTGTAACATCTCTGGAATTCTGGGAAAAGTGAAAGTCGTTCAGTCGTGTCCGACTCTTTGCAACCCATGGACTATACAGTCCATGGAATTCTCCAGGTCAGAATACTAGAAGGGGTAGCCTTTCCCTTCTCCAGGGGATCTTCCCGACCCAGGGATCAAACCCAGGTCTTCTGCATTGCAGGCAGATTCTTTACCAGCTGAACCACAAGGGAAGCCCAAGAATACTGGAGTCGGTAGCCTATCCCTTCTCCAGGAATCGAACCAGGGTCTCCTGCATTGCAGGCAGACTCTTTACCAACTGAGCTATCAGGGAATTCTGGGAAGGTATACTGTGTTCTTCAGTGCTACTGTGTGTATTAGAAATGAGCCAGTTCATTTTGTGTACACACAAAAAAGGTGGCATTTATTTAACAAATAATAGGAGAAGGAAATGGCAACCCACTCCAGTGTTCTTGCCTGGAGAATCCCAGAGACGGGGGAGCCTAATGGGCTGCCGTCTATGGGGTCGCACAGAGTCGGACACGACTGAAGCGATTTAGCAGCAGCAGCAACAAGCCAGGTAAAGGGGTCATCTTTAATGTCTTTATTATGCAGTTGAGTTTTGTTTATATCATGGTTGTAACCTATCATGTTGATTTGGACAGTGTCCATTATCTGATTCTTTAGATTGAAAGAACGAAGAATGGAGGATCACTCAAGGAAAAAACAACTTGAATTTAATCTTTTTAAATTTCTAATACCATTTCAGATATAGGAACCATGAATGTAAAATAAACTCTAAGACTGCAAGGAATCTGGGAGTAGTCTAAACCTAGAATTCATTCTCTCTTACTATAAAAAAGTCTGAGGACCTGTCAGTGAGATTCTGCCTATCTCCAGTACATCTTTTCTGCAGGGTCACTAACATAACCACTCACTATCTTCGTTAGAGAAGCTTCTTTCCAGGAAAGAAAATACTGAGAGTTGGTACCATAAGTTAGGAGGCATTGTTCGGTGTATGAAATCATTCTGTTAAGCTTTGTAGAATCTTCCACATTTCTAAGTGTTTGACATTTTATCCTCGCGGTTGTCTATAGAAAAACGAGTGGTGAAAAGAGATTATTACCCTTGATTTATTCCCTGTAATGGAGATCTCTGCTCTTTTAGTCAAGCTTTAACATTAGTGAGTGTTGTTCATTAATTCTTTGCGGGAGGGTGGTCCTTGGATTCTTTCTAGATTGTTTCTCTCCAAATTGCTAATCAGATTTTTTCCTAACTTTCTTCTCTCTCTCTTTTTTTAATGGTGTCTTGCTCAGATGGTAAAGTGTCTGCTTGCAATGCAGGAGACCTGGGTTCAATCCCTGGGTTAGGAAGATCCCCTGGAGAAGGAAATGGCAACCCGCTCCAGTACCCTTGCCTGGAAAATCCCATGGACAAAGGAGCCTGGTAGGCTACAGTCCATGGGGTCGCAAAGAGTCGGACACGACTGAGTGACTTCACTTTCTAGTGAAAGGGCTTCCCTGATAGCTCAGCTGGTAAAGAATCCATCTGCAATGCAGGAGACCCCAGTTCAATTTCTGAATCGGAAAGATCCACTGCAGAAGAGCTAGGCTACTCACTCCAGTGTTCTTGGGCTTGCCTCGTGGCTCAGACAGTAAAGAATCTGCCTGCAATGTGGGTTATCTAGGTTTGATCCCTGGATTGGGAAGATCCCCTGGAGAAGGGAACAGCTACCCATTGCAGTCTTCTGACCTGGAGAATTCCATGGACAGAGGAGCCTGGCACTACAGCCCATGGGGTCCCAAAGAGTTAAGAGTTGACTCATTGGAAAAGACCCTGATGCTGGGAGGGATTGGAGGCAGGAGGAGAAGGGGTCGATAGAGGATGAGATGGCTGGATGGCATCACTGACTTGATGGACGTGAGTCTGAGTGAACCCCGGGAGTTGGTGATGGACAGGGAGGCCTGGTGTGCTGCGATTCATGGGCTCGCAAAGTCAGACACGACTGAGTGACTGAACTGAACTGAACTGAAATGACTTTCACTTTAAAACACTACAGTTATCTTTCTGATGGAAAGAAGAGCACATTTTGTTTTACTTTGAAAAACTTTTTTTCCTGTTTTACTTTGTTTACTTTGAAAAACTGCTCAGAAGAAAGAAATGGATATAATTTGCAATGCCCTAGTAATTTAATTAATTCATTATTATAAATAAACTGATTATCTGGGATGGCTTGGACAAAGTATATAGCTCCTTTATTAAGTATTCTAACTATCTGAATAGGTAGGTTAACTTCTTCCAGATTTGTAAAAATACTGTTATAACATCCTTCTTAGTTCATGGATTTGGTGGAATATTTTATTCCCTGGTGGCTACATTTCTTGTTAACTCTATAACTGTTATTCCAAGATTTCTGATATAGATGCAACAAAACACCTTACTTTGCCTTTCTCTTCTGTTTTATGCTATGATAGTTTCTCATTTTCTGTCCCAAAGTTAAATAACCACCTTTACAGTTTGACTCAACTTCTTTAGATCACAACATTGAGTCCCTTAGGTGGGATTTTGTAAATACTTATTTTAAGTTTTATGAAAAATTGCAGACAAAAGTGGAGAGATAAGTATAATAAGTCCCCATGTATCTACATTCCAGTTTCAACAATTATTAACTCGTGGTCAGTCATGTTTACTTGCTCTTCCTGAATGATTTTGAAACAGATCATATTACATATGACATTTGATATGTGTGAATGAAATATGCGTAAGAATGACTTTTTAAACCACAATAATCATTACAGCTTCGAAATTAGCAATAATTACCTAACATTATCAACCTTACAGATACAGAGCATATAAAGACAAGTATTTATGCCACTTTTAGTTTTGAACTGAAGGTGCTGAAAAATTTAACGTTTCAAAAGCTGTTTAACATTAAAGTGGGTTTTTTTTTTTGTCTTATGAACATTGAGACCTGAAGAAGTCATAGTGTAGCAACTTCCTTTTCTAATCCTGCTGTAGACAATATTCTTAGCATTCTCAGCTTTTCTCTCACCTCTGAAAAGATGTAAAAAGTGTTCTGACTTTGCTGTCAGAATATACAAATTTAAACATTGACCACAGATTTTGAGCATAATTGCACTTATACAGATTATGTGACATAAGAACGTTTTCAATAAATAACAATCTTTGAAATCTAAGAAAATTGCCTAAAGATGTAAAAATAGTTCTTGAACAGAGAAATATATTTCAGGTGATTGATTGGCGTTAATATGGGAAATCATTAGGTTGCTATCTTCCTTTTTTATTGCAAGGAAAAGGAAGAAAATTATGCTTGTACTTCTGGTCAGTGAACTAAACAGTTTGTTCTCTTTTTTCCTTTGCTGTGTAATAGGTTAGTAGTTATTTAAATAATTCATGTTAAGTGTCTCTGAATTCCTGTGGTTCACAGGTACTATTAACTTTCTCTTCCTGACTGAGGAGGATGTATAGGATAGAATCTTTTTTCCTTTGTCTAAATTTAGACTTCATCATGCATTAGAAAGTTTGTGAGAGTATCTGAACCGGAGGTAAAGTATAGCTATTTTTTAATTTTTTAGTTTTGTTTTGCTACTGTTGCCGCCTTTTGTGTTTTTCGATCCTTTATGCAGTTAAGGGTGAATGGAGAGCTAAAAATAAACATTTGCAAACAGTTCAAGCCAGAAGTTATATTTCTATAATCCTTGAACTGAATAAAAGCAGAAGTTTAAAAACTCTGAATCCAAGTTTCACTGGCATCCCTGGCTTACAGAGAAGGCATTTGGTTGCCATTCACCAGCTACCTGCTCTTGTCTCAAAACCCTGACCTAGTTCTAGATCTGAGTAGGGATTGGCCTCATGTGCAAGTTTATCCGTACCTGTGGATTTGCACTTGAATATCCCTCTTAACAAACTTGATGATCTTCTGTTGGTTTGGAGATGTTTTTTCTCCTATGATAACTTTCTGGTTGTAGAATTGGATCACAGGTTGACATTAAAATATCAAAAGCCTCTGGAAACCCTATCCTTTCTAATACATTTCAACAATTTCGTTTATGGCCCTTTCTCTGTTCCTCCCTGAGAGACCCAGTCTCTTATTACCATTACTGAGACTGTCCTTCTCAACACATACCCCCATCCCCAAGGGTGGGGAGGGGACTGAAACGTGAATCGCAAGGGCAAAGCTGAATTACTTAAATCAGATTTTTAAAAATTTAGAGTTTCTGCTGCCTCTACAAATCTATCAAACAAGAGATAGAATAAAACAGAGGAACTGAAATTTATTTATTGTAATTTATACTTTTATTCTTAACATTATAGCTTACTGAGCTGTTTAGTATAGTTGTCTTTCCCCACATTGACATTCAAACTCTAAACTAGAAAATGCTTTTGTTCATTTATTCTAGAAAGAATAAAACAGACAGATTTGTATATTCACCTTCTACGTCTGATTTTAAAAACTCAAGTGGTTTAGCATTTTGCACTGTAACTAGGAATTGAACAGTCCTCAGAACAAAATGTCCAGGGATATCATAGCAGCATTGCCATGGTGTTGTCTTGCTCTTGAGGATTATTACATGCCCCTAATATAATTTGTGTTCTGTATCTTGAATCAGGATATAACACAGCATGGGATAGATACCCCTAATTTACCTGTCTGTATAGCGATCTATACAGCAATAGACTGCTCTCTCTATAGCAATCTCTGCTGTGTAGAGTTTAGCTAAGGCCAAGCAAATAACAATGAAGGTCTCTGAACAGCAAATTTTATAACCAAATTGAGTTTGGTTATAAGATTTCCAGAGGTCAGCTTTGATGGCATAGTTGCTCCTGTTTTAGACACAGTTTAAAACTGATTATCTCAGCCTGTAGCAAGAGAGAAGCTCTCTGGATAGCCACCACAAGCAACTTCTGTGATAAAATCTCTTTACTGTTAGTTGATTCTAAAAGTAAATTCCCTAAATTCCATGATTATATTTCATAATTAGTTTCTTCAATACCTTCAGTGCTTTAACTGAGGGAAAGAAGGAGCTCTATACATAGTAACATAATAACTAACATTGACATAATTAAATAATACTGATAAAATTGCAGTATACTTATGGAGTGCTTTTCATAAAGTTAACAAAGTGCTTTCATTCCTAGTGTTTTATTTAATAGATTTTTTCTTTTTTTCTTTTTTTAAATTTTTTTGGCTGCATCACGTGGCCTGTGGGATCTCAGTTCCCCCACCAGTGATTGAACCCACAGCCATGACAGTGAGAGCCTGGAATTCTAACCACTAGGTCACCAGGGAACTCTAGATTATTTCTTCTAATTCAGAGAGTCTGCTGGCTTAAAAAAAAATCCTATAAAGTGGCAGAATTCCTAGCAAGCATCCTGAAAGTTTGGGGGAAAGGTCCCTGAGCATCTACCTAATAGATGCTAAAGGCATCATTGTTTGATAAAGGATATTTATAATGGCACCCTGCAGAGACTGGCTACTTGATGTATTTTGAAAGACGATAAGCCTATCTCCCTNTCCTATAAAGTGGCAGAATTCCTAGCAAGCATCCTGAAAGTTTGGGGGAAAGGTCCCTGAGCATCTACCTAATAGATGCTAAAGGCATCATTGTTTGATAAAGGATATTTATAATGGCACCCTGCAGAGACTGGCTACTTGATGTATTTTGAAAGACGATAAGCCTATCTCCCTTGATGAGTTGGTCCCAGAAAATAAAGTTAAGAAAGGACTATATGGGTTTCCCCTATTGCCTTAAGCGAGTTTTTCAGACACCTTCTGCTGAGTGCTTCTCTCTGTGGATTGGAATCATTTAATCAGCCTGTGAATGATAAAGCCAGTTGTTTGCCCTGGTATGGAACTCATCTAGTAACTTAGATTTCTGTGCAATTCAGGAAGCACAACTTCCTGAGAATTTCCACAAAGTGTCAGTAATGTCTGAATTTTTGTTTTGGGGTTCTGAGTTGAGAAGGTAGTACATATTTGGGGATTAAATAGTATTCAGAAAACTGAGAATAAAATGAAGATGTTTTTAGCCTTGCAGTGGGGTAAATATATTCCTTGGTTTCTGGGCCTCCCAAATTTATTCAGGAAGTTTCTAACTTGGTAAAGTAATTTTAACCTTAATATCCTTGATTCCTTTGATCCACGGCAGATTGGCAATTCATGATGATTTCTCAAAGTATGTGCATTTATGGCTCTGTAGCGTCCAGAGAGGATCTCAGGACTTTGAAGCAGGTGTATTTGAGAGGTGCTTCCCCTCATCCACTCTCCACTAGATGAACTCCCCTGACCTCTCAGTGTGGGGTGGAGCCTCTCTCTGGGCTGCTGTGCTCGGTCCTGTAAGCCTGTGTCGGTGCTTGGTGGCTCTGTGTGCCTGACGGATGACACAGGGTTTCTGCTGTAGTGCGGGGTTACCCTGGATTGACATTTCAGTCGCTGTTTTGCTTTGCCCTGGGTTGGGTCAGTTCATGTAGTTTGGGAACTAATAGTAATATTTTAAAAATATTTATTTGCTCAACATTAATTAATAGAAGGATAGACTAATTTTTATACCATTTCCATATTGAAACAAATACAATTTTGTAAGGGTCAGTTTTCAAAAAGCAGGGTCAATTTTGTATAAAGAATTAGGCAAAACATTTCCCAGGTTTTGGGTGTTTTTGTTTTGTTTTGTTTTTTGGGGTGTTTTAATTCATAATTTTTCTAAAGCAAGAAATAATTAGTCACTCAGTCATGTCTGACTCTATGAGACTCCGTGGGCGGTAGCCCACCAGGCTCCTCTGCCCATGGGGTTTCCCAGGCAAGAGTACTAGAGTGGGTTGTCATTTCCATCTCCAGGGAATCTACCCAATCTAGGGCTCAAACGCCAATTGGCTGCATTGGCGGGTGGCTTCTTTGCCGCTGGGCCACCTGGGACAGTCTAACATGTGCCTCATTGGTCGGAACTAGGTACATGGCCACTCCCAGTTGCAGTGAAGTTTACTGTAGTTCTGATGTCCTCTTGTGTTGAAGGTTGCTTTTTATACTCTTTATGAGGAAGGAAAGAAATGAACCTTGCTTGAATCTGTTAGCATTGTGTTTAACTGTTAACATCACTGCAGAATTGTACTTAGTGGCATTAAAAAAGTGAGGGGTTTACATGCTTCCTGCAGCAAGAAATCTGGATGGTGACCATTTAGGGTTAGTGCAGTGGCCTGAGGCTGCTCTCAAGGGACCAGGCTCCTCCTGTCTCTCTGCTCTTCTCTCCTTAGCCTGTGGATTTCCGTCTGGTGGTCTAAAGGTAACTCCAGACATCACATTATGTTCCAGGTGGTGGAAAGATGAAAAGGCAAAAGGCTTTTCCTGAGCAGTGCTCTATATGAGAAGGGCCTTCCTCCCCAGGTGCTGTAACCTCTGTCCCCTGACCTGGAGTTGTCAAGGGCCCAGGCGTATATGGTGCTGGCGTTTTGAGTAGCCCTTTCAGGCCCTGATTGTAGACTGGAAACTCACCAGTCTTGGTGGTGCCAGCGCAGGAGCCAGCCTTTCAGACAGAGAGGCTCTGGTCCCTGTGTGTCCGTCGTGCACCTCCCTTTCCTGTGTCGAGAGTTCTCCCTCCTAATTTGTATTATAAGCAGTGTTAGTTCAAATAAGGTAAATCGTGTTCTTTAATTGAATTTAAAAATATCTAATTCCTATGTAGGAAACTCATTTTTATAGGGAAAAAATGGCTGTATTTTCACTTAGTGGGAAATTAAGTAGTCATTAATTATTTACAAAAGTTGTGCACAGAATGGGCTGCATGCCCCGGAACTATTCTAGGTCATTAGTGATCTCTAGGATATAAATTCAGAAAATGCTTTTCTGTCTTCATCGTACTTGGCCTCTCAGCAGAACTTAGAATAGGAGCACTTCTGGTCTTCCCTGACACACTTTTCTCCTGGTTCACATACCCCACACACACAGCCTTCTCGTGCTGTCTCCTCAGCTCCCCCCTCAGTTTCCTTTGCCAGCTCTCGATTTGCTTGAAAGTGTTAACTTTCTTCGGGGCTCAGTCTGGGCTCTCATCTTATCTCATCAGCTTATCCGTACAGCAGTCAAGGTGATCTTCAGTGGAATCTGAATCATGCGCCTCGCTGTTTAAAGCTTTTAAATGGTTTCACAGTTCTGGTGAACACTCAGACGCCTCCCAGGTTGTGTGAGCGGATCCAGCCCCTGCTAGCCCCTCAACCTCATATGTGCCAGCCTTCCTCAGTCGCTAGTCTGTCCCTGCACTTGGCAGGTTCTTCCTTTTGTTCTTTGAAGTCGTCATACGTGCTGGTCCACTGCCCGGAGTGTCTTGCTGCCCACTCTTGGCATCTCTGGCTCCTGTTTCAGGTCCTCAGCGAGGCCTTCAGTGAAGTCCCCCTGCAGCTCCCTGTTGCAGAGTCTTGGCTGTTTCATGGCACCTTCTCACAGGTGATCTTTTGTCCATTTGCTTCTTTTCATATCCAGTTTGTGCATTCAGTTCAGTTCAGTCGCCCAGTTGTGTCCGATTCTTTGCGACCTCATGAATCGCAGCACGCCAGGCCTCCCTGTCCATCACCAACTCNCCTGAGGATTCCTCTCCACTGCAGACGTGGACTGTGGAGATCCTCTGGAGGCTCCCCAGGGGAGTCAGGTATCCTGTTGAGCGGAGATGTGCACCTTCGCCTTCCTCGCGAGCTCTAGAGGCTGGGTCAGGCTTCCCTTCGTGGTGACACAGGGATTGCCGGGCTGTCCCTCCAGGCTTTCCCCCAGAATTGAGACACGTGCCTGCCAGGTAGGAGCCAGTCTTCGGGGTGACTGTCGAGGCTGCTCAAGGCCGCCAGGTTCTGACGGAGGGAAAGAGACCTCTGGGTTCTCGTGGAACAGGTGGCGCGATCCCAGGAGCTCCTCTGGAGACTCCTGTGGAGAGCGCCTGCTATGGAGTAGCGTCGGGACGGTCGGCGATCCATCCCTGAAGAAGCAGGGAAAGAAGCCTGCTTCCTTGCGGAGCAAGGGGACACGGGGTTCCTCATGAGTTCTGGGGGGACCCTCGGGGTTCCTCTTGAGTGGAGCCCTGTATGTTGGAAAATTCTCGGGTCACTGCATGCGTGTGAAAGGACTCTTCGTGGTTCGTGAGGGATAGAGTGACTTCCCGTGAGGTGCCGNTTTTGGCTGAATGCATGGTTAATATCATGGAGAGATTCTTAACATTATTTTGAGGAAAAGAAAGAAAAATTCTGTACAGCGTGATCATACTGTGTAAAAAATGGTAATAGTCCTATGGTGGGAGTCTGTTTTTTTAAAATTAGCTTCTAATGGCAAAGGAAAACTTAAAAACTCTTCTAACTTGCAGTTTTACATCTAAATGGAACTCTATAGAGATCATTGAATACAATCACTTCCTCCCTAATCAGGGAACATGGATAATAATATGCTATTTTATGTTTTTACAGAAAGTTTTAGAGTTTACAGAATACTTTCACACAGTCTCATTTGAGCTTTAAAGTAGATTCTGAGTAGTTAGGGTATTCTCTGTGTGTAAGCCCTTGTCTAGCCACCAGACACGTGACCTTGGGTAGGTGAGAAAATGAGGGTGGTGTGAGTATCCAGAGATTTTATATAAATTTTGTGAACTCTGCAGTGTGAAACATGTTGGTAGTAGTGGTGTGAGAACGAACAAACCTAGCTCCGGGAACGGTGAAGTGCTGGCACGGCGTCTGGGATGTCACAGGTGGTGAGCGGTCGGGCTGATAACCAACCTCTGGCTGTGCAGTAAACCAGAGAAATCTCCCTCTTAACTCTGGCAAGATGTTTAGCCTCAGTTAAGCCTCAGTCTGCTCATCTGGAAAATAAAGATACTATCTGCTTTATATAGTAGTAGTTAGCACAGTTTCTGACACATGCTAAGTAGTCAGTAAATCTTTTTTTTGTCATCACCACCAGTAACATCAAGCACGAGAAAAATGACCAGAATGGTAGTTTGATGAGGAGTTTGAGTCTTACAGAGCTGTGAATTCTTTGCTAAATTCTCATTTGAGAAGTAATTCACATATACAGGTGTGTTGTACAATAGCTGTGCTGCAGCATAGCAAGACTGCTTAGAAGTTTTTGTTTTCCACATATTTTCTAATTGTATGTGTTCGGGCTACCTTATTCTGATTTAAATTACCAAAATAATAGCAGTTTAAAGCCTGAAAAGTGTGTAGAGCGATTGCAGACATTCAGAGGGCTTTGAAACTTTGAAATAAGGGTTGTTCGTAAGCACGTGGACTGTCAGGCTACCTCTTCAGTGTTGCTGTGGCTTCTTAGAGACAGCGTCCTGATCACGGTCTCTTTCTCTTCCTGTCTAATGGCCCCCTGGTGATTTTATTGACGCACTTTAGGGAGCATGATTAGTTGGTTCAGTACTTGGAGCATGCCTTCATTAGGATGTTTAATACGTAATGCTGCCGCAGATACCTAATCTGTAAAAAACAACAACAAAAAACAAACAAACTGGCTGATGGTGGGAGGAAGTGGAAGGAAGTAAAGACATAGAAGGAATCCAAAGAAAGAAAAGTGAAAGTCGCTCAGTTGTATCCAACAGTTCTCCAGGCCAGAATACTGGGGTGGGTAGCCTTTTCCTTCTCCAGGGGATCTTCCCAACCCAGGAATCGAACCCAGGTCTCCTGCATTGCAGTTGGATTCTTTACCAGCTGAGCCGCAAGGGAAGCCCAAGAACACTGGAGTGGGTAGCCTGTCCCTTCTCCAGAGGATCTTCCGACCCAGGAATTGAACCAGTGAAGTGAAGTTGCTCAGTCGTGTCCGACTCTTTGCGACCCCATGGACTGTAGCCTACCAGGCTTCTCCGTCTGTGGGATTTTCCAGGCAAGAATACTGGAGTGGGTTACCATTTCCTTCTCCAGGGAATCTTCCCGACCCAGGAATCGAACCCTGGTCTCCCGCATTGGAGGGAGGCACTTTAACCTCTGAGCCACCAGGGAAGCCCTAATTGAACCAGGGTCTCCTGCAATCCAAGGCTTTGTGATTTCTGCCCTTGAGGAATTTACAATCTAATTGAAGCCATCTGCTGCTGTTACATTTGCTTTCTGTATTGTAATGCTAAATGTTTTGATGATGCTGGATTTATATTCAGTAACAACTTAAGTAACACACAGGTCTTGTGTTTTTCTAAATGAATAGCCTTGATGCTGGAGAAGGCAATGGCACACCACTCCAGTACTCTTGCCTGGAAACTCCCATGGATGGAGGAGCCTGGTAGGCTGCAGTCCATGGGGTCGCTGAGTCAGACACAACTGAGCAACTTCACTTTCATGCATTGGAGAAAGAAATGGCAACCCACTCCAGTGTTCTTGCCTGGAGAATTCCAAGGATGACGAAGCCCAATGGGCTGCCGTCTTTGGGGTCGCACAGAGTCGGACACAACTGAAGCGACTTAGCAGCAGCAGCAGCTGCCTTGATGCATTCACCCCTAATGAGGAGCACTCCGTGATTATGTTAATAAACGATAGACATTCTTAGCTCAGGTGACATATCCTGCATAGATGCAGACTTCTGTGCTCTGTTTTACTGGCAGTTGTACTGAATGAACATTATATACTGACGTAGACGCATTTATCATGTTTGCCTTTTTCACTTTCTGCTCATTTTGTGAAGTTTTGCAGCAAAGTAATTTGCCACACGAATCCTGAGTAAAATCATTTATTGTGACTTTAAAATTTAATAAATAATAAGTAATAAAGCAATTATATTCAAGTAAGAATTGATGAGTGTTCCAGAGACGTCCAGTTATAAANTGCCACACGAATCCTGAGTAAAATCATTTATTGTGACTTTAAAATTTAATAAATAATAAGTAATAAAGCAATTATATTCAAGTAAGAATTGATGAGTGTTCCAGAGACGTCCAGTTATAAATGAGAACCTCACTGTCAGGAGCACGTGAGGTCATGGCTCTCTGGGGCACCACTGAGTGATGGGATCCCTAGTCACAGGTCGACGCGAGCTGCCTGCGAGCTGAATGAGCTTGCGGATCCGGGCGGCTGGGGACAATCGTCGTCTTCATGGCTGCCCAGAATGAGTGCTTCTTGGACAGGAGAGCTAGCTATCACTTTTGAATAATCAGTTGACGGACAAACATATTGTAAAGAATAGGATGATTTTTTTAAATGCCTTGTTCTTTTTTCCCCTCTTCAGGGCAGCTGTTTTTCTTTTATCACTGTGGTCTGTTGCAGGGCTTGTGTTCCCTGATAATTTCACTTGGGAACTTAAGCTAGAGGACTCTCTGACCACTCCTTTACCTATTTTTCAGAGTAGATGTTTCTGCAATTAAAAAATAAGGAATCCCATTGAGTTTTTACTGCTACAGATTTAATAGTTCATGTACATTAGAATATACATCATTTTTATCATTTTAAGTGTTAAAAAGAAGGTAAAGATCCCATAGTTTTAATCCATTTAGCAAATCTCAGTGTACCTTAGTTTATGAGTACATAGTACAAGTAAATTCAGAGACAAGAATCCAGGTGTATTTTCTTAGAAGTTAAAATCTGTTTTCATGAATGCCTTACAACTTCTTCACAAATAGGACTACTCCTTCTTTCCAATAAAAAAGTGGGAATGCTTTCTTGGCTTCTTCAGTTATATTTTGAAATTCTTCTCCTGCTCTTTGTTTGAAAATGTAGTTTTATCACTTCATACAGGTTGACTAGGTGCGGGGAATTTTTTTATGCCATCCCCTCTCAAACATGTGAGCCCAGAGTGTGTGGATTGGAATGGGGCAGTGAGCATTTCAGCTGGAAGGAACAACCTGGATGCAGGCCTTGAGGCAAAGAGCTTGGCAGCCTGAGGCCCTGAGAGAAGGTCCGTGCAACTGGGGGGCAGGAGGGGTTGGCGTGACCGGATAGTCATGGAGACCTTGCTGAGCAGTTTGCCTGGCCGCCGGTCACTTGGGCAGGGCGGCACACAGCGGGTATTGGTGGTGGCGGTGCCCTGGGTTCAGCACTCAGCCTCCCACTTGCTAGCATCTCTCCTTTCATTCCCAGGACTCTGAGCTGTGGGTGGTAGCATCAGAGTCCACTAGACTGAGTACCAACTCGGTGCATGGGTAGTCACGGTTTTACTTCTGGCCACTGGACATTACACACCCTACCCTGGAATCTCCAACTCACAGGTTCTCCTTTCTTTTCTCTTTTATATTCATTTGGCAAATACTTGTTGAGCACTTTGTAGCCACCCCCTCCACCACAATCAGTTGTTTGTATGTCTCCTAGCTTCCAGGGTATGAAGTCTCCAGAAGTTTCACGTTAAATATTTTGTAGTCAGGCACCAAGCACTGTATCTGTTTCAGAAAATGTGTGAATAAATGAACAACTAAAAGAAAGTTTATGAATATGTAATTATCATATCTAAGCACTGCAGTTGTTTGAATAATTTGTTTTTAATCAGTCCAGTATAGAAACATGAACATATTCCTCCTTCGTTCCATTTTCCTTTAACATGCAGTTAACAGAAATTCAAAGCATGCCATTTAAGTCCATAGGTCTAGGAAAAAAAAACACATCTATTTTCAGCCTCATACCTTAAGTCACTGATAGTTTATGTTTTTACTCTAGATCAAGTAGCTATTTTGATACAGGATTATTTTTTAAAAAGCACTATTCACCTTCAGATAAAAATAAGAAAGATAAGTAAAGACAAACACAATACCATATACATTTTTAGGAGGTCAAGCTCTCAATTTTTTAAAATAATCTTTTTGAGATAATTATGGATTTACATGGGATAGTAAGAAATAATACAGGGAAATCCCATACTCCCTTCACCTCGTTTTCCCTAATGATAGCTAGCATCTTATAACTAGTTCAGTTGCCTCAGGGAATGGACGCTGATAANAAATAATCTTTTTGAGATAATTATGGATTTACATGGGATAGTAAGAAATAATACAGGGAAATCCCATACTCCCTTCACCTCGTTTTCCCTAATGATAGCTAGCATCTTATAACTAGTTCAGTTGCCTCAGGGAATGGACGCTGATAAATCCACAGGCTT
Source organism: Neotragus pygmaeus (assembly GCA_006410875.1). NCBI lineage: Eukaryota > Metazoa > Chordata > Mammalia > Artiodactyla > Bovidae > Neotragus > Neotragus pygmaeus. Next base: position 43,590 of record SJYV01034795.1, on the reverse strand, counting down.
TGTTCGGAACTCTCCAGTTTAGCGTGCTCTCATTAGTGTCTGTGCATATGTAGTCCTATGCAGATTCACAGGCCGCTTACCAGCAGCGCATGTTTCAGTTCCACCGCGAGGATCCCTATCATCCCTTTATAGAAACAGCTGCTCTCTCTCTTCCCCTCTTCCTAGAACCCGGCCACCACTGCTCTCCATCTCTTACTTAGTAATTTCAAAAATATTGTATAAATGAAATCATATATACCACATCGTCTTTTGAATTAACTTTTTTTTTTTAACTCGATATAATCCCCTTGAGATATATTGGGAACTTTTTAAAAGTGATTTGCAAAGAAAGTCTGATCTCTTTCCCACTGGCCGCCTACCTGTCCTGTAGCAAGAACAGGCAGGAATGAGCTCCACAAGGCGCAGGCAGAGGCCTCCCCTGTGTGCTGCGGGACTCACTCTGCCCCTCAGAGACTCGGAGAAGTCAGGAGTTCCCCTTTTGATCAGCGCATTGATCTCTGTGAAAAACAGTCATATTTCTTCCAGAGGGCATGGTCCATCTCCATTATCTCCTGTTTTATTTCCAAAAGCTGTTCCAGTTAATCCCATCTTCCATTCCGCCTCTTAATTTTTTTCCATCCTGACCTCAAAACAAATTGTTGAGTGAATTAAGCTGTAGATAAGATTTCTCCAAATTGATATAATCCAACAAATAGGAATCAAAGTCAGTTTGACCAAAAATCTTAAAAAAACAAACAAACTTGAAATTACATGCATAAAAGAGCTTCTTTTGTTTCCATTGGCTTTGCAGGGAATGATCATGGTAGTTCTGCTTCACTGATAGTCTTGTTTTGATTTGTTTTGCCTCCAAAGTAATTATAAAATATATATCATTCATTTGGATGGTCTAAGTGCCATCCCTTGGGTGTGTTATTCCGTAATAAGAACTCCATCTCCTACCAAGTCATTCAGAGTCCTGATGAACAGTTTTGTTTTTAGATGAGTATGTATATGAGTATATCCCATTTTAAGCTGTAAATAAGAGTGTTGTTTGTAACCCACTGTTGATGTGTTGAGAATCCCAGCACCTCACAAACAGAGATTCTTTTAAGATATTTTATAGATTGAATTACCTTGGGTTCAAAGAAGAAAAAGGTCTTTCATTAAAAAGTATCTAAATAATTAATACTTAATCTTTCTAAAGAAACAAGCTCACATTTGTAGGGATTGCTCTATGTTTACTGAGAGGAGCTGTAATTGACATTTAAGCTGAATAAGCATGATAGATTCTACCTAGAATGTTCTTGCTTAGTTGCTCAGTGGTATTTGACTCTTTGTGACCCCATGGACTGTAGCCCACCAGGTTCCTCTGTCCAGGGGAGTTTTCAGGCAAGAACACTAGAGTGGGTTGTCATTTTCTTCTCCAGAGGATCTTCCTGATCCAGGGATCAAACCTGCATCTCCTTTGTCTCCTGCATTGCCCTCTACCCTCTGAGGAAATCCTAACTATACTATGCTATAACTATACTGTAAGAACAAGTAACTACTGGCCAACCTGTATAGCTAGATGTTTGGATGATTGCTTCAAGATTTACTCTTTTTTCCCCTCAGTTTGTAGCTCAAAGCTACTTTCAAACTGTACTATGAATTATAAACTTAATTTCTGTGGCCACACAAGTATAAGTGTATAAAGCAGACCAGCATGAGTAAATTGAGAATATATGTGTCAAACTGAAAAGTTCATGTCTACCTGTAAACATTTAAAACAGAAGTTAACTGTGTCAGGCACATCTACAGGCCAGAAGTTTTCAACATTCTGATCATCTTGATAAACAAATTTGTTAGACCGTTGATTTTGAAATGTGAAAGAGCTTATTAGTGACAGTGATTGTATCAGGTTTAAAATAGGAAAAGCCAAGAACTTTGCAGCATGAATGCAGTTAGCATTATGTATTTATGAGGTGGAGGTGTGTGTTTTATTTTTTGTTTAATACATTGTGGATGTCTTTCCACATCAAATCGTATAGGTCTGTATCTCATGTCATTTAATGGTTGTAGGAAGCTTCCATGATAGGGATGCACTATCATTTATTTTTCCATTCTCTTGCTGATGGATATTAGGGAAAATTTAAAGTATGTGTCAGTGTAACCCTTGTGGAAAATAATGGTTAAGTCCTCTTCTCCTATTTTCTTCATTATTTTAAAATATTATAACTTGAATACAAGCTCAGTAGAAATTAATTTTTAACTTAAAAGTGGATCCCAGGAAATAGTAGGTTCCTATCATTTACATAACTCTTAGGAAGCCTGGATTTAATTGTGTTTCTTTCTGAGTGAAGCAGACATGTGGCTGACCCATTTTGAAGGGCATAATTTCTTGGGCATTAATGGCTTGAAAGGCCCTTCTGCAGTAGTTTGAAGCTATTAAAAGATTCCTTGTAAGTTCAGAGCAAATAGATATTTACCCATATTCACACATAAAGAGACAGTGTTGAATAGTTATGTATGTGTGAGAACTAAAATTCACACTGTGTTATGTAGACAGTAGACTCCTTGCTTTAGCAGTCACTCATTACTTATTTGTTGTGGGAAAGAAAGAAGGTGGTGCTTCCTCACAACTGAATCATTATTATAAATCCTTCCTTGAATTTTATTCTAATGGAACTTAGGGTTCCTGGATCAAATTACTTCTTTCCAACAGTGTTGTTTCATCAGACCTCTTCCTGTATTAAGTTCTTTGGTATGATTTCATTTTATTTAGGAAAGGCAGCAAAAAATTCTCACAGGTCATATGGAAAGGGCTTTTCCCCTGACTACTTGTATCTTTTGAAACACTTTAGAAATTGAGAGAACAGGGTACATAGCAGTTAGAATGCAGTTTCTAATATGGAACCTGATTCTCCTCATCTGCTGTGGAATCCAGTTACATCCCATTGAACACGGAGTTGGGTGTGTATAGCATTTTGCGAGAGGAGGTATTTTATAATTATCAGTGCATTTTCAAAGTGGCGATTTTGAGGTACTGGAAATAGCAGTGGCCGTGGTGGTAGCAGTGGTAAATGAGTGACTGGTATCTTGGTGGTGCTGCAGTAGATTCCAGTTTATTACTTTTGTCATCTTACAGATTTATTGGGTTTTTTAAAATAATAATGAAAAGATGGTAGTAACTGAGGAGGACCTGGGTGACCTGGTGCCTTGGCAGTCTCTGTGCTCTGTGTGTAGAGAAGCTGGGCTCTGGCTGTACCCTTCTTTATTAGGAAGGTGTTATTTCCTCTCATATAACAGGTCTTATAGGTATAGAAAACCTCACCTATATATCTATAACTTATAAGGGAGATGAATGAATATTGTTGTTGAAAAAAATTGTTAATTATGGACAAAGATAAAAATTTTAAAGTGAACATTTTGGAAACTATATTAGGAATGGTATAAGCAAATATATATTGGCTTGGAACTGTAAATCCAGTGGCTCTCAAAAATGTTAATTCAACTGTCCATCTTAGGTTTTCCACTGAGGGTGAAACTGTTCTTTTTGCACAGAGCTCCATGAAAGTGAATGATCATGTAATTGGGATTGAAGGAACTACTGTTACTGACTCTTCCAATTAACTAATAAATTTCTTCAAAATTAGTTTCTGGTTAATTTGTTTAGGTTTGAATGATTTTTATAGGATAAAAAGTTATATATAGTTTATTTTTTCTCTTCCTTTTTTCTAAGAAGCATATTAGCAACTGAATTTTTTTTCCTATTTAGTGATGTGATCTGCAGGATAACAACTTGTATTAGCTGTTCAATGGGAAATGTGTATTTTATAGTTATAGTGATAACCTATAAAAGTCCACTTCTGAACATTGCTGGAGTAAATTTAAAAGCGTAATGAATTTTGCTTTCCCTTTGTTCATTTATATGGTAAATATATCCTCACACACACACACACACACACACATATACACACGTATTAAATAATGAAAATAAAATCATGTCTCAAATTCCAGACCTTTAAAAAGAATCTTTTCCGAATTTAAGTAAATAAAAAACAGAAAATGGCATTAGTAATAATTGAGAATGTGATTGAAATGAAAAGTCGTTATTTTACTTTAAAAATGTTAAGACTTTAAAAGAATCATTGTCTTCTTTCAGATAAACTTGCGCCTCATCTTGGTAAGTGGGAAAACGAAAGAGTTCCTGTTTTCTCCTAATGATTCTGCTTCTGACATCGCAAAGCACGTGTATGACAACTGGCCGATGGGTGAGTGGTGGTTTTCTCTTGAGAATGAATAATGTTGATTCTTTATGCCCTGCTTTGTTTCACAGACATTTTGAAAAAGTTGTAAGTAAAATATAAAAAAACAAGCGAATGATTGAGGGTACAAGGCTTAAAGTTGAAGTGGCTGCCGCATCCCTGCTGGGTTTGGCCTTTCCGCTCCCTCACTGCAGAATGGTAAAGGAGCCTGGGCATCAGGTCACTGGGTGGCCTTACAGCTGTTTCAATGTAAAAGAAACTTATCTTTTAAAGGAAAACACAAGGTAGCTAACACACACACACACTCTTTCATATCAGTAACTCTTTAGCACAAAGTAAAAACAAAAACTATCTTTAACAAATTATAACACATTTTTTAAATTTTTGGTCTATTCTGTACACAACCTGTATTTGACAGAAAGTGAATATCTCATTCATGTCACTTCCTGTGCTTTCTACTACAAGGTCAAGAAGGTATAAAATCCATTTATGCTTTGCATTTTCAAGCCACTATCCATGACAGAATTTTGGAGTGTGTGTGTTCATGTATGTGTGTGTGTGTGTGTGAGAGAGAGAGAGATCCTTTCTCTGATTCTCTTCCGTGTAATAAGATTCGTGCCATCCTCAAGCGAATCTTCAGCTTATGCTCTTCCTATGAAACTAACCCAGGTCATTTTGATCCTCTTAATTGCATGTACCTAGTGATACGACTGTTTGTGCTGATATCACTAATTTTACTGGACTTCCTTGGTGGCTCAGACGGTAAAGAATCCACCTGCAATGTGGGAGACCTGGATTCGGTTCCTGTGTTGGGAAGATCCCCTGGAGAAGGGAAAGGCTACCCACTCCAGTGTTCTGGCCTGGAGAATCCCATGGACAGAGGAGCTAACCATAACAGTTTGTACTTTTAAAGCACAAGACTTGTATTAACAAAGAACACAGTGTATGCAAAATGAATCAATTAGATCAGTACTGCTCAACCGAAAATAATGTTATATGAAACTCTTTTAGAAGAAAGTCTTTAATCCTTATTAACTTCTATACAACCATAAAACTAAAACAGATCTACAAAGAAAATGCAGATATAGCTCTAAAACCAGTAATGTTCAAATTAACAACTTTAATGTGCCACGTGGCATATTTTTGCTAAAACTCACTCACTGCTTGCCCCATGGATATGGTACTGTGGAGTATGGCGTGCCTCCTCTCCCGCTGGCTGTATGAGAACCCAGTTATATGTAGATTTACCACAGACCCTTCATTCACACAGTGTACCAAATTGTCATTCACCCTTCACTGACAGGAACGAGCCATTTATGTAGTAAGTCGACCTTTGTTCTTTTCTTGTTAACCTCTTGACAATTAAAGAAGTACTGCTTGGTACCTGTAAAATCATAAGCTTAAACTCATACATGAGCACTAAAGTCCCAAGGCTGTACTTCGTTGTAAGGTAATAATTTGAATTATCTAGGTAATCTCAGCCAGGTTATCATTAAAATGAAAAAACAATCTAAAAACTCTTGATGAGGACTTTCAGACCCAAAGAACCTGTCTTAGGGATTCATAGACCTGACTTTAAGAAATACTGCTTTAGACAAATACTTTGAAATGACTGGGGCTTTCTTCTTGCTGATAACCAAGGAATAAGTCAATACTAGCTCCTGAATCAGAAAGAGACTGGAGCTAAAGATCATAGATAAGAAGGAATTTCAGAAGAGCTGAAGTAACAGAACTTAGAATACTAGATTGTCTTCACAGCCAGGCAGGATAGATAAGTAAGACTGTGAAAAGCATTTTCAAATGTCTGAGAGTGATGTTGTTTGTTTGTTTAGTGGCTAAGTTGTGTCCAACTCTGAGACCTCATGGACTGCAGCATGCCAAGCTTCCCTGTCCACTATCTCCCAGAGTCTGCTCAAACTCATGTCCNCGGGGCTGGGGCTCATCTCTCCTTTCCCGCCATGCTGAGTTACCAACAGGCACTGATGGTATCAAACTCACTTCATTATCTTGAACAGTCAAAATAAGGCAAAAGGGAGAGCCCTCCACTCACCTCCTTTATCTTCTGTCACTTGCTCTTAAGAGTGTTTTAAACTAGTTTTTGTGTTGATACTTATCTCATGAAAGCAGGAACTTCTGTAGGAAACACACACATGATGCTAGAATTCTTAAGAAAGGTGATGATGGAATTCTCAAATCTCTATCAGAATCACAACTTTAAATTCTATATCTACAAGGTAGTGAAAATTACTGACCCCATACTTTGTCATGATACCGTGTCCTCAGGCCACTATTTTGACAGCATCGTATTCCATATTTTACCATAATAAGGTAAGTTATACTCTAAACTGAAGTATTCTGTTATCCATTCTATACACCAGTTGCCTTTCGATTGTCTTTGTACATTATCCTAGATTTCATACTCGTATCGTACCTTGTGATATCTGTTGCTTTTCAAGTTCATTCTGAGAATTTTGAGTAAAGTGAACTAAAATTGTATCTTCTGTAATGTTTATCAGTTGGCTTTAAAAAAGGCAATAAAGTTATCCACATTATGAAAAAGTAGACACTGTTCTGCTTTTTAAAATTTTAAATTTCTAGTTACTGAGGTATAATATTTTTTGTTATGCTCTTTACCAGTATACTAATGCTTTTAAAAATCTTTGTTAAACCTACTGTTTCCAGCCTCAAATATATGTTTTAACAGGTACAGATACTGGAATATTGTGATGTTTTCTGTTATTTTGATAATTAAAATTAATTTTCAACTGACTTCTTTTTAACTAGGATTAGACTTTCCCCAACTCATTTGTTTTAGTTTTTAAACTTCAGGACTGTGTTTGGGCACATTTTAGTGTTCTTTAAGAAGCAAAGACTAATCTTAAGCAGTTCCTGCTGTGTAGTGAGAAGCAGCGAGAACAGTGCTTTCTAGAGTTGTGATTATTCCAGTTAGCAGGAAGCTCCAGGTGTCCTCTGTGAGACTCTTCATCTGATTGGGATCGGAGTTTTAGAACAATGTGGTAATGCCTTAATTTTATGTTGAAATGCACCTAACAATTCCCTGGTTCTTTTCAGACTGGGAAGAAGAGCAGGTCAGCAGTCCAAATATTCTACGCCTTATTTATCAAGGAAGATTTCTGCACGGAAATGTCACATTAGGAGGTAATGGTCACCTTTGTAATGGGACTTAGTGCGTGTCTTGCAGCAGCATCACTCATTTGTTTAGATGCTCATGTCTGGTTTTGCTAAAAACATACAATTTCAAACTCTATGAATTTTGCCTAGTTTTTGGTATGTCTACATTTTTGCATTTTGGATTCTAATTTCAGCTGTATGCTTAAGTGTTTACCACCTTGTAAAATAAACTCTTAAGCCATTAGAGATGGGAATCCACACTTATTATTTTATAAATGTAGTTTAATTTTACTTCTGGATAATATAATTTAGATGTCATATTTTTAAGTTAAATCCAGACACAAACTCGGCAGAGTTTATGATGGTGGATTTTCAGATATAATATTGAAGGGATGTTTTTCATTTTGACTGTAGTTGATGGAATTGCTAATCATGCAGAAATACAGGCAGGTGAGTCGTGTTAGAGAAACAGTGCAGTGTAGCGACGGGAAGAGCAGACCTTAGGGCCAGGCTGTCCGTGTTGGAGCTCAGCTGCACTACTCACTGGCTCCGGGACCTTGAGCCAGCTGCTGCCTGCTCTCTGTCCTGGTGTTGGGGTCTCCTCATCATAGTGCCTCAGAACCGTGCTTGGCACCTGTTACACACTGTGTTAATTTTTACTGCTCTTCACATGTGAAGGAAGAGACGTGGCTCAATAGTGCCCCCTCATGGGGGAGCATTTTCTACCATGAGCAGAATTTGGTTTTAAGTACAAGTATTTCAAATATATTATAGTTAGCAATAGAAATTTGTAGGCAGAGGAAGTGATCTACCTTAATGTATGTTTGTATACATATATTCATGAGTTTTTTCCTCTAAACCTAACAGTTGAAATGTTTAATCTGATCTTCCTTAAAGGTAGGCTATTTTCATTCATTCACTCACTCATTCAGCATCTATTTATTTCTTATGTGACAACAGTGCTAAACAGTTAAAAATATAGGATTGAAAAAGATAGAATCTCTTCCTTCAAGGTACTCTGGTATTAGATAGTAGAAACAGATAAAATTCACTGTTAAAATACTGTGTGACTAGGGCTGGAGTAGATGAATGCAAATGATTATTATGACAGATAGATAGAACGTTTCAGTATGTAATTACAAGTGTTGTCCATGGCTGTATTTCATATTCATTGAAAGTGGGACCCCATATTTTAGTCTTTCTTTGATTATCTGTGCCTCAAGTAACTCTTGCAGTGTCACTGGAAGACGTGGCCTGAATTAACCTATTGACTCCACAAGTGCATCTTGAGACTCCACTTCCCTTTAAGTGTTGACCTGTGTGAGCATTTTCTCACCTACTTAATTTAATTACCTCTCTGTTGTGGCCCTAAAGCACCAACTTCATGTTAAAGATTATAGAATTTGTGTTAAAATCAAATTATTGTTTGTTTTTTGGAATTTGTTTTTGAATGGTTGATAGATTGACTTACATTATTACTATGTTGCTGTCAATCTTTTCAAAACCAAACCGTCTCTCTGGTCTTGTGATTTAGACAAATAACATGAGAGTATAACCTGGATCCTCTAAGTTGATCAGTAAATCTGGGTAATGACATTCACCCCTTGGTGGATTTTGGTTACTGTCTTTCTTTATCTCCTATATTCTTGAATGTGAGTAATGAGGAGACAGTGCACAAGGTCACACAGTTGAATGGCCAGCGTGGAGCAGGCCTGGGCGTGCTCTACACGGCTTGAGGGTTGCTCTGTACTGTAACCCTGCCACTCCGTGGGTGTCGGAATCTTCCTTTAAATGCAGATTTCTGCGCACCCAGTCCCCCTNCACAAGGTCACACAGTTGAATGGCCAGCGTGGAGCAGGCCTGGGCGTGCTCTACACGGCTTGAGGGTTGCTCTGTACTGTAACCCTGCCACTCCGTGGGTGTCGGAATCTTCCTTTAAATGCAGATTTCTGCGCACCCAGTCCCCCTCTCCATCTCCCTCTCTGCTGGGGTGTGTCGCCCCCAGTGGCTCCTGTGTGAAGCGCGCACTGCCACAGCAGAAGGCAGAGCCCCCACAGTGAAGGAGAGAGGGCGTCTCAGGTCTCGTATCCCCCTTCCTTTTTCTCCTCTGATACCATTAGTGTCAGTGTCTGCTCTTTCAAATTAAAATTCAGATGGAGAAGAACAGTAACCGTCCCCATTAATCAGATGTGTAGCCTAAATCAGTCAGGCCCTCAGCAGCTTGCTAGGCCTGACCACAATGTTTCAGTTTGCACACCTGTTCTCTGAGACCCATTTTTCTTGCTGCTCAGAAAGATGATAATGGTGATCGCAATAAAATTTATGGGGTGCTTCTTTGGGCCAAGCCCTGAGGTAGGCACTTCCCTGGCTTGTTTCTTTTCATCAGTACAGTGGTAAGGGCTGGGTGCTCAAATTTGTCTCCCAGTTTGGGTGGGGGAAACTGAGGCATCAGGAGGAGGCAGAGAGCACTCAGAACCCATCTCACAGTGAGTGAGTGGCAGGGTGCGCCCTTAATGCAGGGCTGACCCTGCGGTCAGCAAGCAGTGTGAGAGTAGTCCACAGCTTGGTGTGTGGACTTTGCACATTCAGTCAGGCTTTCCCAACACATTTAGTGAAACGTTTGGTAGTATAAAATTTTGTTTGCGTTTCAGTCTTAAAGCAGGCCCAGGAGATTATCCAGTAAGGGCACTCCTCTTGTTTCAGCCTACTGTGTATTTGGGGGCTGTTACGCTTCACTTCAACTTTGGAAGTTAAGAGAATAGACCAAATAGTGGCTGGCTGGCGTTAAATAAGATGGAAAGTCACCTTGATCTTATGAAATATTAGAAATATTGAAGATTATTAGGGCTCTTCTTAACCATCATTCTATAGGGAAGATTTAAACAGTGGGAAGCAGGAGGACTGAGCTTCTTGGGTACTCATCTGAGCCTGCCTTTAATTCCAAGTGAGGGGAGTAGATTGAAACTCAGAACTAGAACATTGCAGCTGCAGAAACAACTCCAGGCTGTAGCTCCACTGTCTGCTTCTCATTTTATACACAGAATGACAAAGAGATTTACTTTGTGTAACTGGTTCATAGATACATGGGTATATTATATTACTCTATTTCTGAAATATTTCATAATAAAAATTGTTACTTATAAATGAAAAAAAACCTTTTAAAGGCTTGATTAGAAAACAGTGATTACTAATAATGCCAAACAGTGATTCATTTATTTAAAATAACCTTTTAAAGAAAATTGTTTTCTAATAGAAGAATATAAGGTTGAAAATAATAAAATTATTATGTTTAAAATCATTAATGATTTCTATTTCTGCATTGTGGTGACCTCTTTGATGCAGGAATTTTATTAGGTGACTAAATAAAATTAGGTTAAGCAATTATGTATTTTCTCTTTCCCCTTCCTTTACACAATATGTTTTTATATGTCAAACTAATAGTCATAGCTAAATAATTTCTGGATTATAAAATTGCTTCTGGTAATATTAACCTAATTTCATTATGTAATGAATGCTCTATCCAGTAAGAAGTGCAATCTGTTGAGGAAGTCATACAGAAAGCAGTCAGTTTTTAAAGTGGTCTCAGTTCTGGTGGGTGATTCCAATAGGTTGATGTATGTGTAACAAACTGTCTTCTTTTCACACAGCATTAAAGCTTCCTTTTGGCAAAACAACGGTGATGCATTTGGTGGCCAGAGAGACCTTGCCAGAGCCAAACTCCCAAGGTGAGCTGCGTGCTGGGAGCTTCCTGCCTTGCACCACAGAGGCAGGCGTTTGCAAGTGGCTCCAGTTCTCTTGGACGTTCTGGGGAAAGGATGTTTTCATATTGTGTGGTCAGAGCTCACTAAGCGGATAACCAGGCATTTTGGAAACAGGCTAAAACTAAAAGGATATTTATTATAGCCTTTTAATTCTAAAAAATGCCAACATTAAGCAAAAAAAAAAAAAATCCATGTTTCTTATTATGCTGGAATCCCTCTGCTTCCCCCAAGCATCTTTATAAACAAGGCTTCTCTTCACTTCCCTAGGTCAGAGGAATCGTGAAAAGACTGGAGAGAGTAACTGTTGTGTCATCCTGTAAGCGGTCTACCTGGCGTGTGTGGCATGATCTTTGTCTTTCATGCTGCCGGGCCAGGGGTGACCCGGCATCGCTTCAGAACCTTCAGGAAGCGTCTGCCTGTAGACCCATGGACCTCAACCACCACGTGGACACTGTCATCTTCTCTCATGAAAGTAAAAAGAACCAAGGACATTTTTCACTATGACTTTTTATTTCTAGTAATTTTGTTTATGTTAAGCAGTTTTAAAATATAAAGATAAATTGATTTTTGAATGCAAGTCAATCTCCAGGGGAAAAGTTAACAAGTGATTTTTCATAGCAGAAACCATTTTCCTGCCACAAAAGTTTTCATCACCAGAACTAACAAATCAAGTGTTCCAAATACAATTTTGCACTAAAAACGGTTGACAATTATTTTCTTCATCAGCAGAATTTATAACATGGTTTATGGTACCTAGAAATACTCATATGTGCAAATCCACACTGGAAGACACTCAGCAATTAATGAAGTTAATTGCTGGGCCAACAATTAATAGGAAAAAAACTAAAATGTTGGGTGAATTCTACCGAAGTCAGCCATGGAGGCTGCGCTGGCACAGAATCCTGCCCTGAGCGTGGCTGTTCTCACTGCAACAAGTGAAAAGACACAGTGTGCCTGTTGCTGGAAGTGCTCAGCAGAGGGCTCGTGAAACTAGTTGTTTTTCCTTCACATGTGCACTCCAGTCAGACTGACTGAGGCTTGTTCACACAGCACAAGAGGGAGCGCGCGCGTCTTAGCCTTAACGTGGGGGGAATTCCAGTCACTCGTAGATTTCCATGATTGCACAGAAATATTAGAAAACCTCATTGATTCACCACTTTTATGTATTTGAATATCAGCAAATTCAGTTTTCCGTAATTATGCTCATCTCTGTGTCCCGTGTCATACTTACTCATTAATGAGAGCTCAGATGAATTCTTAAAATTAAAAATTCTCCATAGGACTAATTTTGTTTCCTTATGTAGTTTGCCTTGGGTATTAGTGCTTGCAATTGTATTAAAATCAAAAGCAGATTTTCAAGGCATACTTGATTAGGGATGCCATTCTTTTGTTTTGTACCAATAATTAAAAAATTGATATGCTAAAAACAATTTGCACAGCACTAAAGCATGAGCTAGTTTCATCTAAACCTGTAAAAAAAAATATAAAAGATTTTATATTTTTTCACTGGGAAGAAATTCTTCCTGGGTGAAATTGCGAATATGTGTAGAATATATTTAATAAAAACCTTATAAAATACCTAACTATAGAACTTAAATATAGATTGGCGTGTAGTATATAGAACAATATTCCATATAAATAACTCTAGCCTTTATAAAAATGAAGTTGCAGGCTGACGTAATGTTCTGTACTGAAATGAGTGTCCACGGCCCTTACAAGCAGTAAGTGTAAATGGTTTCAGTCAGCTTCGTTTAAAGGTAATCAGGTTATTTTATTCATTGTTAATGCTTTGATGAAAAGGCTTTATATGCAGTAGATCTACGAAAATATTGTTCATACTGATCAGAATTAAATTTGTATAGAGCAGAGTTTTAAAATGAATGTAAATAGCACTAAACATTTTCTTTCTGCAACCTGTACTTATAGATTCTTTCTGTACACTAAATAAAAAAATATCATAGTGCATTTTGGTGGTAATTTTAAAGGTCTTTGATTAGGTTGATAGTTGTTTAAGTACTGTCTCATCCATGTTATAATTGTTCAATTTTTATTTCTGAATCTTTAAGAAAATTTGTTGAATATTCTATTGTTAGTTTTGGGAGGATTCCCAGTGTATCTCTGATATTTAACCTGGTTAATTTGTGCACAGTCATGGCAATGGGTAGAATTACGTAGTCTCTGTTATCACTAAGATGTTCTATTCAAGAGATGTTAAATATTTATATGCTTTGTTGACTGGCTTAAATGTGAATTCTGTTAGTGTTGACTAAAGAAGAATCTGGTAGTTACTTAATTGAGCAATTAAGCCATTTATGGCTGTATTCTTTCCTAATATAAACTACTGGTAATTATTTTTAATACCTATTTTAATTCTAATTATTCTTTTGTTTTGCCAAAGTTAAAGACTATCAGTTAAATTATTATTGAAATTTTATGATGGCTAACCACATTCCCTATTGGTTTTCTATGTATTTTTCTATGTGTTCCCATGTTATAAATTTCCCTTCATAAGACTGCAATTTGGAGTTTGCAAAATGGATAAACTGGGTCATTAGTAGAGAAAGAAATGTGTCCTTTAATTCCTAATATCATTGTTGTGCAAAATGAAAAAAGAATAAAAAATAGCAGTAAAATTATATACTGAAAACACCAAAAATGTAGATGCCTTAATAGTTGTATACATGAAAATACTCAACTGTCCCTTTTTAAAATAGTTCTTTGGACTGCTTTACAGTTAAAATCAATACCACATCCCAGTGAAGATCCCTCTGCCAGAAACAGTAGCTCACTCACCGAAAGGTGAGGGCTGCAGAGGCTCAGTCCTGTGAACACAGCCAGAGTTACGGGCCTGTGACCCTCCTAGCACTTGGTATTTAATTCCTGTCTTTTACCTAAATTGTCCTGGATTTTAAGCGTTCTGGGAAGGGCAAAGCTTTTCTTCTTTATTAAAATCTCAGCATGTCTCCTTGATCTGACTTATTTACTTTCTCTTCAAGATAAATTATTTCTTATGAAAAGTATAGTATCTGACATCATCACTGACATTAAATGAGGTTTCCTCATAACAGACATTTATCCTTAGTTTTATGTCATCTTGACCAATGTTACAGTAATTTCTGTTGGCTGATTGTGGTATACGATGTTTAATGTGAAAAAAATTAAAACTTTCTTCATCTGTTGTAGAATATTTCTCTTCTTTTAAATGACTTCTGTTCATAATTTTGGTGTAAAAATTTTGTGTCTCCACTATCTTCCTCCTTTTTCCTTCAGTTTATTTCATTACATTCTTCAGTAAAATCAGTACTGTGTCAGCCCTTTATTCTTCTGTGTTACCTAAACCAAAGGGAAAGTGATCAAGGAAGGTTGACTATGCCTTCACAGTGTCCTTATTGGAAACTGCCACAGGCCTGTCTCATTTTTTTTCCCCATTATTAGTTTGTGATGCAGTCACTGGTTAGCCAAACCAGGTGATTGGGGGTGGGAGGAGGGCTTGAAGGAGCACGCGTAGCCTATACTTGGGGTTGAAACCAAACCACAGGCTGCTGGCCGGCTCCTCGGCAGTTTCCCTGTCCTGGCAGAGCAGGCCTCTTGGCTGTGGGCAGTGGGTATAGGCGCTGGCTCCCTCAGGCTATCGCAGCCAGCCTCCTGGCACACTTTTCTTCAGAAGACTCTTGATACATGAAGCCCTTTCACAGACTGGGTGACTGGAGAGCTGACTTCTGAAAGAGTCCATGGGCAAAATCAAGTCTTGGTAAAGTTTAATCCAGTACTAGAACATGAGAACATTTCATTTATTAAGTTATTTTGTGACTCTTGACAGTGACATCAAATGTCTTGTGATTTTTTTAATAATTCTGCCTCTTTTTCAAGATGACAACTTTAAAGAAATACACAGTAGGCATTGTAAATTAATGCTGTGAAAAGGGGCAGGGGGTGCCAATCTCTCCTTTGATTCAACCAATTAAAAGCAGGAATTGAAGGCTTCCCTGGAAGTCCAGTGGCTAGGACACTGCTTCCACTGCGGGGGTCCAGGGTCCCATCCCTGGTTGGGAGATCTCTCATGCCACCTGGTGCGGCCAAAAAAAGAGAAAAATACACATGTATTTCTGAATGTAGGTCTAGAAGTAATTTGTTTTGAAAACAGAGTGTCTTAGGTAGAGATGAAATTCTAGAGTGTAGTTACTGTACATTCAGACATTAAGTATATGATTTGTATTTTCTACAGACATTTTGATGGACAGGGAGTCCACGTTGTAGTAGAAGAAACCTCATTTTAAGTAACGAGGGAGCAGGATGTAGAGGGGAACAGTGCTGACCACAAGCAGAGCTGGAACCTCCAGGTTTAATCCATGCTGCTCTTTGGCCACATGTTCCATGTGATGATGATAAAAGAGAGGGATTTATTTAGTTCTCAGCTGTCTGTTCTGCTCAATAAAGTAGATTTTCCGGCATTCTGGAGCCTGGCTCCTCTCACAGTCCCCGCTTCATCATGCCCTATGGTTTTCTGTCTCGTGTGGGAGGTGGGGTTTCTTAACAGAGCTCCACTAATCAGCATGCTTTCTACCAGTGCTTCTCAGACATTTTTAAACATTTGATTAACACATCTCCGTCCTGACTACCCCTGCCCCTGAGCCCTCAGAGCACGGGATACCGTGCAAGAAACCGCAGGGCTTCAGGGTCCACTTCCTTAACCTTTGGGCTTTGGTTGGTTCATGTGTAGAGTAAGAATAATATCTTTTGTAGGGTTGTAAGGATTATTTTAAGATAAATATTTAGGGCACTGATTGGGCAAAGAACTTACCTGACCAACCTGCAACCCTGTCAAAGGGCTTTCTGTTGTAAGTAGAGGCCAGGCACCCATGTGGTTCTAGATGTGCCGAAGAAGTAGATTAGGAAAAGGAGAGAGAATGAAAGTTCCGCATCCAGATCTCTCACAAGTAAATATGACCATATAGTCACAAGTTAACCATGATGAGGAAGGAAAAAAGACATTGAGAAGACCATTGAGGCAACAAGTCAGCTCTCCAGTCTCATGACAGCACCAGCAGACCGGGAGCTTGGCCACGTGAATTAAGGGTGAGTGTAGGAAGTGTCCAACACCTCGGAGCACGATGTTCGCTTGGGATGAGCTGGGTGGAGGGGAAATAAGAAGTACATGTTTACTGTGTTCAAAAAGGACAGGGCAGCGATATGCTGCTGGGTGTCAACCCTGGGGAGCTTTTAAATTTTTTACTTTTTCATATTAATGCCTGGGCTTCTCACATCAGCTGAATGAAACCTGAACACTTGTGGCTCCGAATGGTCACCTTCTTGCAGATGGCCAGAAACTGAACCACTTAAATACCAAGAACACAAAGGAAAACAGTGGAAAGACTGCAACAAATGGAGTTAAAACAGAAATGGAAATGGGGTGAGAGGCTGGAGATGGAAATGAGGAACTTGGCCGCCTTGGGCTCAAGTCACCAAACCCGGATGGACACACTGGGCAGGATTGTAGGAGCCGTTGTACACGCTGAGCAGTACCGCCCCCCTGCCCACCCTCCACCATTGCCCCAGACCTCCTCCTGGGGCATTGTATCTGGGTTCTGCACTGGGCCCCACATTTGAAGTTTCAGTGACACACCCGAGTGTGTCCAAAGGTGACCAACCAGGGTACCAAAGGACCTGGAAATGATGTCACCAGTGAGCTGTTAACCCCCCAAAGAAATAACGGAAGCAGATAACTTCACATGTTTGAAGGTCTGTAATGCAGGTAAGGCATGGCACCTCATGTGAGTCGCTGCAGTGGTCAGAACAGAACTCGGGCAGAAATTGCAAGTAGGCAGATTTTGATTCCGTTTGGTTCTGAGGTGCAGAAATGAAACCAGCTCTTTTTGAGTAGTGAGACTGCTGTTATAGGAAGTGTTCAGGCAGAGGCTGTCGGAAGGAACAAAAGCCCTTTCGTGCAGGGAGGATGCAGAGGAGAGTCACACACTGGGTGCAAGAATGGATTATTTAACAGGAACTACATCTGACTCCCTCCTGAATTTCTCTGTTCTTTTCTGTCCTCTGCATCAGTGTTATTCTCTCACCACCACCCCCCACCACACCCCTCATTCATTTCTAGGCACCCACCCCTTCCTTCTCCCCTCCAGTGTGGCCTTTCTTACCAGTGAGAATGGTCTTGAGAGCCCTACATAATTACTAAGACTTCCTTAATCCTCAATGTCTCCAAAGAACTACCATCACATTTTAGCTGAAATGTGACCATCCGTTAGTACAGTAAGTCCCTTACATACAAACAAGTTCCATGCCAAGAAAGTGAAAGTCGCTCAGTTGTGTCCTACTCTTTGCGACCCCATGGACTATACAGTCCATGGAATTCTCCAGGCCAGAATACTGGAATGGGTAGCCTTTTCCTTCTCCAAGGGATCTTCCTAACCCAGGGATCGAACCCAGGTCTCCCGCATTGCAGGTGGATTCTTTACCAGCTGAACCACAAGGAAAGCCCTCCATTCCAAGAATGTGTTTTTAAATCCAATTTGTCCATAAATCCAAAAAGTTAGCTTGGGCACCNAAGGGATCTTCCTAACCCAGGGATCGAACCCAGGTCTCCCGCATTGCAGGTGGATTCTTTACCAGCTGAACCACAAGGAAAGCCCTCCATTCCAAGAATGTGTTTTTAAATCCAATTTGTCCATAAATCCAAAAAGTTAGCTTGGGCACCCAACTAACACAAGCTGCTATGTAGTATTGCACTGTAATATGTTTATAGTACTTTTCACACAATACATAAAAAAAAACATTTCAGACTGTACAGTACCTTGAAAAGTACAGCCGTGCAGGATCCCAGCTGGCACATCTTAGCAGTGCCAGCTACATCACTACTTCCAGACATCCTGCCAAGGCTTGAAATAAAGATACTGAACTACGGTACTCTGTACAGTGTTGTTCAGTCACTAAGTTGTGTCTTTACAACCCACTGGACTCGGCCATCAGGTTCCTCTGTTCTGGGGATTTCCAGGCAAGAATGCTGGAGTGGGTTGCCGTTTCCTTCTCCAGGGTGTCTTCCCAGACCAGGAACCGAACCTGTGTCTCCTGCATTGGCAGGTGGGTTCTTCACCACCGAGCTACTAGGGAGCCTCACTCCGTGTGTACTGTACAGTGGAGTACAGAAAAGCACAGCCACACACATGGTTGCAGACGGTGCACACACATGACAATGTGCGTCAGACTCATGAGCTAACTTACCTGGCTGGGCACAAGGCCACATGTCTGCATCTTCGAAAGTTTGAAAGGTAAAGGTTCATAGGTAGGGGACTTACCGTATATATTTCTGAGCTGAGGTTCCCTGGAGAGTAGAGACTGAGGCAAAGCCTACATGCTAAGGCTTTGCTGGTTGTTTTCACCCCAGGACAATAGGAATGAGTAAAAAAAAAATCAGAAATTTGGCGGGCAAAGGGGGAAGGTTACCTGAATGGTAGGGGAATCAGAACTGGTTTGGGGAGTAGACAGTGTCCAAGTGGAATCAAAAACGAGAAGGATTTGCAGGTCAGTGTTCATAGCAAGATTATTCACAGTATCCAATGCAACCACTCAGGCAGGTGAATAGAGAAGCAAAATGTGGCATTGTCAGACAACAGAACCTTGAAAAGCACGGCAATTCTGACACGTGCTACAACACGGAGGAGCCTGGAAGGTACTATTCTAAGTGTAATAAGAAATCACAAAATGACAAATAATGATTCCACTTAGTCAAAGTACCTTGAATAGGCAAATTCCCTGAGACAGAAAGTAGAATAGAGGTGACCAGGAGTCGGGGAAGGCAGGGCTGGGGAGATAGAGACTCAGTTTCAGTTTGGGAAGACGAAAGTGTTCTGGAGATGAATTGCAGTGATATTTGCACAACATGATGAATGTATGTGATGCCCTGACTTGTACACTTAAAAATAGTTAATATGGTATATTATGTCTTATATATATTTTACCATAATTAAAAAAAATATTTTTTTTTGCCCAGAAATATGAGTAGGCCTTAGCCAGGAAAAGGAGCATGGTGGAGGGTCAGAGAGAAATGTCGGGGTTGAAGGGGGCAGTGATGCGATCAAACGGAAATGCCAAGGCCCAGACACAAGAGTGGGTGAGCTGGCCAGGAAACCGTGAGCAGTCCCGAGCTGGCTTGGTGGTGGAGTCCTCCTGCCAATGCAGGAGACGCGGGCTTGAAACCTGAGTCGGGAAGATCCCCTGGAGGAGGGCATGGCAACCCACTCCAGTATTCTTGCCTGGAGAGTCCCATGGANCAGGAAACCGTGAGCAGTCCCGAGCTGGCTTGGTGGTGGAGTCCTCCTGCCAATGCAGGAGACGCGGGCTTGAAACCTGAGTCGGGAAGATCCCCTGGAGGAGGGCATGGCAACCCACTCCAGTATTCTTGCCTGGAGAGTCCCATGGACCGAGGAGCCTGGTGGGCTACAGTCCAGAGGGTCGCAAAGACTTGCACATGACTAAGCAACCGAGCCTGCGCACACATAGGGCTAGAACACCGAGCCCCTGCCTGAGGGGAGGAAACGAGGAGGCTGAGCCTGGAAAAACCAGCCAGGAGCGCAATGTGGGGAAACTCAGCAGCACCCCCAATCCTGAAATCTGGACTTTTCCTGCTAGAACACTGAGTCCCTGACTGAGGGGAGGAAATGAGAAGGTTGAGCCTGGAAAAACCAGCCAGGAGCGCAATGTGGGGAAACAGCAGCACCCCCAATCCTGAAATCTAGACTTTTCCTGCAGGGGCTTGGAGCAGTGAGATCGCCCCCTAGAAGACACTTGGCCCCTCCAGCCTTTCTACGGTAATAAATTATTAATTACCAAACTGCTTTTGTACTTTTAAAAAATACTTTTTTAATAAAGAATTCAAAGAGTCCTAAAGGTGAAGAGATGAAAACCGTTTTTTCACTTTTGTTTTACAGCAAATCCATCACACACAAATAAGGTGATCTGGATATCACAGAGTGAAGTAGGTCAGAAAGAGAACCTAACTGAGAGTGTAGCACTGACATGTATGCGCGAGTGTGTGCGCAACAGCTGATGGGAAGCTTCTGTGCAGCGCAGAGAGCTCAGCGAGGGGCCCTGGGACGACCTAGGGGATGGGAGGGGGGAGAGAGGGAGGTCCAAGGGTGAGGGGATGTGTATACATGTATAGCTGATACATGTGGTCGTACAGCAGAAACTGACACAACATTGCAAAGCAGTGATCCTCCAATTAAAAGAAGAGGAATATCCAGGAGGAAAAAAAAAAAACAAAAAAACAAAAAGGAAGCACAGAAGCCTTTATTTTGGAATGACTCCAGACTTACCCTGTTTTCACCGGCTTGATCCCTTTGCACACTGGTTCCATACACCCACACACACACACCCCTGGACCCAGTCTCATGTGTCCCGAAACCCAGCACTGGCCCACTCTTTCTGACTCTGGCCCGACAGCTCCTTGGAGCCCAGGTGTCCAGGCCCTGCTTCTAGATGCCCACTCACCTCCCCACACTGCCCACATACCTGGACACGTCCCACAACCAAACCCACACCAGCGCCGCCCCACTTTCCAAGGGGGGAGATTCGACAGTTCCTGACTGGTGGAAGACCTTAGACAACACTGGGTTGACCCCATAATGACAGAAGGTCTTTGCAGCAAATTTCTCAAAAATGTCTTCTTCATGAATTTGTGTTGACCTAGTTATCAGACGAGAGCCAGCAATCCATTCCTTGGTGCTCAAAAACTCTGAGCTCTGCTTTACACCCACTGGCAGCTGTTTATACCCTTAGCCTTCCTTTTCCGTTTACTGTCTACACAGCTGTCCCGGCTCTACATAAGNGAAAGTGTTCTGGAGATGAATTGCAGTGATATTTGCACAACATGATGAATGTATGTGATGCCCTGACTTGTACACTTAAAAATAGTTAATATGGTATATTATGTCTTATATATATTTTACCATAATTAAAAAAAATATTTTTTTTTGCCCAGAAATATGAGTAGGCCTTAGCCAGGAAAAGGAGCATGGTGGAGGGTCAGAGAGAAATGTCGGGGTTGAAGGGGGCAGTGATGCGATCAAACGGAAATGCCAAGGCCCAGACACAAGAGTGGGTGAGCTGGCCAGGAAACCGTGAGCAGTCCCGAGCTGGCTTGGTGGTGGAGTCCTCCTGCCAATGCAGGAGACGCGGGCTTGAAACCTGAGTCGGGAAGATCCCCTGGAGGAGGGCATGGCAACCCACTCCAGTATTCTTGCCTGGAGAGTCCCATGGACCGAGGAGCCTGGTGGGCTACAGTCCAGAGGGTCGCAAAGACTTGCACATGACTAAGCAACCGAGCCTGCGCACACATAGGGCTAGAACACCGAGCCCCTGCCTGAGGGGAGGAAACGAGGAGGCTGAGCCTGGAAAAACCAGCCAGGAGCGCAATGTGGGGAAACTCAGCAGCACCCCCAATCCTGAAATCTGGACTTTTCCTGCTAGAACACTGAGTCCCTGACTGAGGGGAGGAAATGAGAAGGTTGAGCCTGGAAAAACCAGCCAGGAGCGCAATGTGGGGAAACAGCAGCACCCCCAATCCTGAAATCTAGACTTTTCCTGCAGGGGCTTGGAGCAGTGAGATCGCCCCCTAGAAGACACTTGGCCCCTCCAGCCTTTCTACGGTAATAAATTATTAATTACCAAACTGCTTTTGTACTTTTAAAAAATACTTTTTTAATAAAGAATTCAAAGAGTCCTAAAGGTGAAGAGATGAAAACCGTTTTTTCACTTTTGTTTTACAGCAAATCCATCACACACAAATAAGGTGATCTGGATATCACAGAGTGAAGTAGGTCAGAAAGAGAACCTAACTGAGAGCGTAGCACTGACATGTATGCGCGAGTGTGTGCGCAACAGCTGATGGGAAGCTTCTGTGCAGCGCAGAGAGCTCAGCGAGGGGCCCTGGGACGACCTAGGGGATGGGAGGGGGGAGAGAGGGAGGTCCAAGGGTGAGGGGATGTGTATACATGTATAGCTGATACATGTGGTCGTACAGCA
Source organism: Neotragus pygmaeus (assembly GCA_006410875.1). NCBI lineage: Eukaryota > Metazoa > Chordata > Mammalia > Artiodactyla > Bovidae > Neotragus > Neotragus pygmaeus. The sequence continues at coordinate 21,443 of SJYV01034795.1, read as the reverse complement.
GAAACTGACACAACATTGCAAAGCAGTGATCCTCCAATTAAAAGAAGAGGAATATCCAGGAGGAAAAAAAAAAAACAAAAAAACAAAAAGGAAGCACAGAAGCCTTTATTTTGGAATGACTCCAGACTTACCCTGTTTTCACCGGCTTGATCCCTTTGCACACTGGTTCCATACACCCACACACACACACCCCTGGACCCAGTCTCATGTGTCCCGAAACCCAGCACTGGCCCACTCTTTCTGACTCTGGCCCGACAGCTCCTTGGAGCCCAGGTGTCCAGGCCCTGCTTCTAGATGCCCACTCACCTCCCCACACTGCCCACATACCTGGACACGTCCCACAACCAAACCCACACCAGCGCCGCCCCACTTTCCAAGGGGGGAGATTCGACAGTTCCTGACTGGTGGAAGACCTTAGACAACACTGGGTTGACCCCATAATGACAGAAGGTCTTTGCAGCAAATTTCTCAAAAATGTCTTCTTCATGAATTTGTGTTGACCTAGTTATCAGACGAGAGCCAGCAATCCATTCCTTGGTGCTCAAAAACTCTGAGCTCTGCTTTACACCCACTGGCAGCTGTTTATACCCTTAGCCTTCCTTTTCCGTTTACTGTCTACACAGCTGTCCCGGCTCTACATAAGACCTGTAGGTAACATGGAAAAACACAAGCCCCGCCATCAGACAGAGATGCTTTAGGCCCCAGGCCCACCATAAATCAGTCTGACGAGTGTGGGCACAGTTTCACTCCTCTACACATCGTTTCTCCATGTGAACAGGGATAGAACACCAGTGGTTGGATGATTGCTGAGCTCCCATGAGCTAATATCCACGCAAAAACCCACACACGTAAACGCTCAAAAGATGTGAGCTCTCTTGCCTCTTTTTTTTTTTAATGGACCCATCCCAGCCGTTTCTTGCTTCTGAACACTTTGGGAGGTAGGCCAGGTATCCGTACTGAACAAAGAAATAAGAAGATAAGGGCTCTGTGGAGCCTGGCCCCCAGGGGCCCGGACACCTGAAGTGTAAATAGGAGGACAGTCAGGACCTGGCGTGGGACAGGAGAGGGTAAGTGCACGAGCCACGAATGCAAACTGGTTCTCTGTCTCAGTTCCCCAAAACAGCTGTGGGGATCTCCAAGACGAGTTCCCAAGGAAGAAATGCAGCCATCGTTATAAACAGTTGAGAATGGTCTCCAAGATCGTAAACAAGTGTGGGAGCCAGAACCAACATCGCAACAGTTTGTGCCTGGCCCAGGAGCAGAGGCTGGGCTGGTTAAAAATATGAGTCTGCAAATAAGTTTGTGCTGGTGAATTTGGGTTAGAAAGCTCATTCCTTCTCATCTGAGCCCTTGTTTTGGGTGTGTTTTCCTCCGGGCAAATGATGACTTCGGCAGCTCTCAAGAAATATTTGCTGCATCCGAGACAGATGGGGACTGTGTGTGCAGGATGGGAAAACAGGTCTCCTCCCCGTCGCTTAAGAGCTTCGTGCGGTCTTGTCAGGAGGAGACAGAGCGGAGAAGGGATAAGAAACTGAACAGACTCAAGTCCAACAAGTAATTTATAGGAAGGAGAACCACGTGGCCCAGTGAGGCCTGTTGTCTGGATGCAACGTTTTTTTCTTTTTAGTTTTATTGAAATATTAGTTGATTTACAATCCTGTGTTAGTTTCTGCTGTGCTGGGTACACTTCTTTTTGTTGTTGTTTACTTTGGCTGTGCTGAGCCTTAGCTGCAGCACGCAGGAGCTGGTTCCCTGACCAGGCACCCTGTATTGGGAGCACAGAGGGTTTCTGTTTGTTGTTCTGTATAGGACATTTATTTTATATTATTATTGGAACATAGTTGCTTTACAATGCTGCATTAGTTTTTGCTGTGTAACAAAGTGCATCAGCCACAGGTGTACATATATCTCCTCCCTCCGGAGCCTTCCACCTCCCCACCCCCATCCCACCCCTCTGGGTCATCACAGAGCACGCGCTGAACTTGCAGCAGCTTCCTGCTAGCTATCCATTCTATACATGGCAGTGTGTATATGCCAACGCTATGCTCAGTCACCTTAGCCACGTCCGACTCTTTGTGACTGTGACCCCATGGGCCGTAGCCCACCAGGTTCCTCCGTCCATGGGATTCTCCAAGTAAGAATACTGAACTGGGCAACTATTCCCTTTCTTCTCCAGGGGATCTTCCCGACCCAGGGATTAAATCCAAACCCCCTGTGTCTCCTGCATTGCAGGCAGATTCTTAACCACTGACCCACCTGGGAAGCCCAATGTCAACGCTACTCTTTCCATTTGTTCCCCCTCCTCCTCCCCCTGGTCCACAAGCCCATTCTCTGCATCTGCATCTATTCCTGCCCTGCAGGGAGCACAGAGTCTTAACCCTGGGCCACCAGGGAAGGCCCTGGCTACACTTCAATTAGGGCTCCTTTTCACTCTGCTCATTCATCCTCACAGTATCAGCTTCCTGAAAGTGCCTTAACAAAGTACCACAAGCTGGGTGCCCTAAACACTGAGACAGTATCATGGAGGCCAGAAGTCTGAGACCAAGTCTGAGACCCAGCTTCCCCAGGGTTATGAGCTATCTCTGATGTCCTGTGGCTTGTAACAGAGTCTCAGTGTCTGTCCATCTTCACAAGGTATGTCCATCTTCACAAGGTATGTTCATCTTCACATATCTGTGTAGGACACCCATTATGGTGGATCAAGGACTTGCTCCACACATCACCCCCATCCCAGTGAGATCTCACCTGAACCAGTTACATCCAACCTGTTTCAAGTAAGGTCTCGTGCTGAGGTGCCAGCAGTTAGAGCTTCCATGCATGAATTTGTGGGGACACCTGTTGGGGGTACACCTTTGCTAGATGCTGGGAGATGGAAAGACGGGTGGATACCGTCTTTGCATTATCCAGACTGGAACGCGTCTAGCAGAGCCTCCTGCAAGTGGGCTGCAGCCCATCAGCAGGACCGCAGAAGGATCAGTCACCTTTCAAGGGAGCATAAAGGGGGGCGCCTCAGAGAAATGACCGTTGAGTACTAGGCACAACCTTTAAAATGCATCCCAGTCTGATGAAGGAGATTTCAACAGAATACACTTTTTTTTTTTTTTTTTTAAATAACTCTACTTGTTTCTGGCCATGCCGGGTCCTCGTTGCTGCACGTGGGCTTTCTCTAGTTGTGGTGAGTGGGGGCTCCTCTCCGGTTGTGGTGTGTGGGCTTGTCCTTGCAGCGGCTTCTCTGGTGGCAGGGCGCGGGCTCTCGGCACACACGGCTTCAGGAGTTGTGGCACACGGGCTTAGCTGCGCCTTGGCATGTGGGATCTTCCCAGAGCAGGGATCAAACCCGTGTCTCCTGCATCGGCAGTCTGATTTTTTTTTTTAACCACTGAGCCACCAGGGGCACCCCGAATCCACTTTCAAAGTCATCTTTTGTGTATCCTTAGCCTTCTATAGTGTAAAATCATATGATTTTTTAAATGAACATATTGTGGCACATAAGCCATCTGGTCTAGAATTTTAAATAAAAATACTTCAAATTTTGAAGGATCCATGGTCAGACCATAATTTTAGTTTAAATGGTTTAGAAAATTCATCCAATTAAGTCTGTTATCGTGTTCAGATGTTCACAAAACGGTGTTCTCCAAATGTGGTTTATTAAAACTGCTGTGTTTAGTAATTTCCATAACGTAAGATAAAGTAAAATAATAAAATAAAAATACTGGATTGTGGCTGACTTGAGTCTGCCCCCAGATTCCTACACTGAAGCCCAAATCCCCAGTACCCCAGAGTGTGACTGTACAGAGAGAGAGTTGACCAACAAACAGGTGATCAAAGCTAGAATGAAGTCTTCAGGGTGGGACCCGAATCCAAGATGGCAGGTGTCCTTATAAGCAGAGCGGATCAGGGCAGACGGGGAGAGATGCCTGGGATCCAACCCCACACAGAGAAAAAAGCTGTCTGAAGACAAAGGGAGAAGGTGCGGTTTGCAAGCCAGGGAAGGGGAGGCTCAGGGAACCAACCCTACCAACACCTCAACTTGGATTTCCTGCCTCCAGAACTGTGGGAAAACAAGATACGTCTCTGTTGTTTAAGCCGCCCAGTCTCTGGTATGCTGTTGTGATGGTCCGAGCAAACCAACACACACTGTTTGCTTTGCTCAGTCCCTCAGTCGTGTCCGACTCCTTGCGACCCCATGGACTGCTGCCCCCCAGGCTCCTCTGTCCATGGGATTCTCCAGGCCAGAAGACTACGGTGGGTAGCCATTTCCTCCTCCAGGGGATCTCCCCAACCCAGGGACCGGATCGGGGTCTCCTGCACTGCAGGCCAATTCTTCACCAGCTGAGCCACCAGGGAAGTCTAACACATAGTTAGTAGTTGACAGTCCTCGGGGTTTGCTTGTTCGCCTGCTGGTGTTCAGTCTGGATTTGCTTCTTAATGTTTTCAAAATAGCATACACAGGGACTTCCCTGAAGGTCCAGTGGTTAAGACCTGAGGTTCGACTACAGGGGTCATGGGTGCGATCCCTGGTTGGGGCACTAAGATCTCACAAGCCACATAGCATACCCAAAATAAACAAGAAAATAATACATACACCTCCCTTTTCTATCCCATCCTCATCTCCTTGCCCCGTGTAGCCTGTATTACAATTTGATGGGTGTACGTACATGTGTGTATAAGCTAAAGGAGTCTTTTTATAAATATTATGGTATTTTACATTACCTTGCAGCTTTTTTTTTTTTTTACTTAATTGTATGGCTCTGAGATCTTTCTGTATTTTACCATATTCCTTATTGATATACTTTTAAATTGTCTCCAGTGTTTGCTAGTAAAATCTTTAGTTAAAAAAAAATTGTACTTCCAGTCCATTTGGTAGTTTCAATAGTCCAGTGTCTTTAAACTTGTACAGAGACTAGGAAGAGTCATGAGTGAATAAACTGTCATGCCTTTGAAGGACTTCCTTGGTGATCCAGTGGTTAAAACTTTGCTTCCAACACAGGGGCACAAGTTCCATCCTTGGTGGGGGAAGTTTTGCACGCTGCTCTGTGGGCCAAAAAAAAAGAAAAATGCAAAAATAACTAGAGTTCGAAGTTTCTTAAGAATTTAGCAGAACCACATTCCTTATTTGGAGAAGGCAATGGCAACCCACTCCAGTACTCTTGCCTGGAAAATCCCATGGGTGGAGGAGTGTAGGCTGTAATCCATGGAGTCGCTAAGAGTCGGACACGACTGAGCATCTTCACTTTCACTTTTCATTTTCATGCATTGGAGAAGGCAATGGCAACCCACTGCAGTGTTCTTGCTTGGAGAACCCCAGGGACTGGGGAGCCTCGTGGGCTGCCGTCTATGGGGTAGCACAGAGTCGGACACGACTGAAGCGGTTTAGCATATTCCTTATTGTGATGGTTTCAATGGGAAAAAAGAACCAAAAAACAAAAACTCCAATCGGACAATGTACTTATTTCAGCACAGAGAATTTACACCCAAACCAGAAAGGATTTCTGATTTTTTAGCCTTAAATTCCTTAAAACGTCAATTGAATGTTGCCTTTAAGGCCTGGTGGGATGGACTTCGCTTTAGCATTTAGCTGCAGCCCTGGGACTGTATCAGGCTCAATGACCCCTTGCATTTTATTGCAACTTATATGGATCCAAAATGTTTTGAGTTAGAATCAACCCTTGGGCAAAGAAAAGTTGATGAAATTTATTTTAGACACAGAGCAACATACCAGATGCGACAGCCCCTCCAATACCTTTGAGAGATTTAACTGTTTCACAATAGTTCTGGTGCATCCAATTGTTTTATTTCATTTCCAAAGGATTTTTACTTCGACTATAGCCATGAATGCTTTGTCAATTATTATTCGTACATTTTACCCGTTCAATTTAGCAACAAATAGCTTGTATTTGAAATCCAAAACAAAAGCAAACACACTAATCTGAACAGATGTGTGCTCGTTAAAAAATACCTCTGGGGCCACCCAGCAGCAATTGGATCATGCACACATGTATGTGCTCTGTCCTTTGAAATCTGTGAATTTTATTTAAAAATCAGTTTGACGGAAACAGTGTACAGAAAGTCCTGATGTAAGTTAATGCTACGTACCTATTCATTTATAGTTAGAATATCCAGCTTTAACTAAATAACAGTGATAATTTAAAGAAAATGCGTTCAAATATTACAGTACCAATTAAAAATGTGAACTTTGTAATTTTGAACATAAAAAGCAAGTGTGTGTGTGTGTGTGTGCACGTTCAGTTGTGCCAAACTATTTGAGACTCTATGGACTGTAGCCAGCCAGGCTCCTCTGTCCATGGGATTCTCCAGACAAGAATACTGGAGTAGGTTACATTTCCTCCTCCAGGGCATCTTCCCGACCCAGGGATCGAACTTACATCTCCTGCATTTGCAGATGGATTCTTTACCACTGAGCCACTTGGGAAGCCAGAAAAAGCAGTAAAGCTTCCTTATTGTAATTTGTCATCAACACTCACAAGCCTCTCTCCAAAGCTCCATCACGCCCTGGGAGTTGCCAGGTCCATTGGGAAGCTGCAGTAGAAGACGGTGGAGTTAGAACTCTCAGAAAACCTTAACCAGTAGAGAAATATTAGTGGGAGCATTAACAGAAATAGCAGGAGTATTTCTCATCCAACGTAATACATGAAACACTGGCAATTAAACTCTTACAGGATTTTTGGTATTTACAGGAATTGAAACTTGAGAAAAGCCCGTGTAGGTGTTTTCATAGATGTGGGTCTCCTCTCTCCTAATGGGTTAACCCTTCTTGGAGGCAAGAACTAGAAAGAGAATAAAAACCCTTCTCCAGGGGGCGTTTGGCTAGGAGCATATGCAGAAGGTGGGGTGCCACCGCAGGGTACCCAGCTCACTTGCCGGGACCAGTTTTCACTGTCTGGAGCCCTGGGCTTGGTTCTGAAATGCCATCCCAGTTCTAGCACTTCACAACCCGACTTGGTCCCTTCACCTCTTTCTCTTAGAAAGCCAGGAGCTGAGTTATTGCCAAAGCACAGTTTCTGGTGGTTTCTGCCATGGGGTTGGGAGGCTGAGTGGAATGGGCTTTGGTGTCAGACCTGCATAGGCTCAGCTCTTGGTTCCTACTTTACTCTCTAGCTGTGGGATCTTAGGGGATTTCTGTAACTTCCTTAAGCCCTAGTGTCCTCAACTGAAAAATATCAATAGTACCAGAGCTACTCAGCCATGAGGTTATTGTAGTGACTGAGACACAGTACACAAGTCCTGGTTCAGAATAACAACGTGGGCATGTCAGCATCTCTTCAGATTTACCGTGAAGTACTGGCGTTCTCTTTCACAGATATTTTTATGAGTGTGAAATTTACCAAGTTAAAAAAAAAAGAGTGAAAACAAATATTTGCTCATCAGAGAAATTATAAACTTAATGCAAATACTAAGGAAAACTTTTATAATGATTGTATTTTATCATGCAAACATAAAACTTTTCAGTTCAGTTCAGTTCAGTCGCTCAGTCGTGTCCGACTCTTTGCGACCCCATGAATTGCAGCACGCCAGGCCTCCCTGTCCATCACCAACTCCCGGAGTTCACTCAGACTCATGTCCATTGAGTCAGTGATGCCAACCAGCCATCTCATCCTCTGTCGTCCCTTTCTCCTCCTGCCCCAATCCCTCCCAGCATCAGAGTCTTTTCCAATGAGTCAACTCTTCGCATGAGGTGGCCAAAGTACTGAAGTTTCAGCTTTAGCATCATTCCTTCCAAAAAACTTTTAGACAACCTTATTAAAAGTGAATTGCTTGAAAAGTAAGCAAAAGCTACATAGAATGAAGACTATTTCATAGTAAGTAATGAAAAGTAAAGCAAGTTTATTTGACCTTTTTATCAGAGCTAAGTGTGGATAAGAATTCTAATTGCCCCTGTTTATAGGGTTTTGTTGGAGAGGGCAATGGCACCCCACTCCAGTACTCTTGCCTGGAAAATCCTATGGATGGAGGAGCCTGGTAGGCTGCAGTCCAAGGGGTCACTAAGAGTTGGGCACGACTGAGCGACTTCACTTTCAGTTTTCACTGTCATGCATTGGAGAAGGAAATGGCAACCCACTCCAGTGTTCTTGCCTGGAGAATCCCAGGGACGAGGGAGCCTGGTGGGCTGCCGTCTATGGGGTCACACAGAGTCGGACATGACTGAAGTGACTTAGCAGCAGCATCAGCACTCAACCTCAAGAAAAGGGGGGTTCAATGGTACCATGGTTTAAGGGTAAGCTTATTTTTATTGAAAATTTTGCAGCTACTGAAAAAGATCTCCCCCATCTTTCTTTTTCTTAACGGAATTGCGAGGAGGTAAGTACAAGCTAAGGGGCTTCCCTATTCATGAGGTAAAGAATCCACCTGTCAATGCAGGAGACTTGGGTTCGATCCCTGGGTCAGGAAGATCCCCTGGAGGAGAAAATTGCAACCCATTCCAGTGTTCTTGCGTGGAGAATCCCAAGGACAGAGGAGCCTGGCAGGCTACAGTCCGTAGGGTCACAAAAGAGTCGGACACGACTTAGCAACTGAACAACAACAGATCCAGTTCAAGTGCAAGGAGTCATGGACGGAACCCAGTAACCAGAGATGATAGTGACGGGGTTGGGGTGGGGAACGGTGCCTCTTACCAGTAGTAGGAGAGGATTGGACTCGACTGACGGAGGTGCTTCTAGGGCTCTGTTCTGCGTGCTGAGTTTGACACACCCAGGGCACGTCTAAGTGGGAGTGTTCACCAATGGAATTGCTTCACAAGGGGACACAGAGACTAAAAGAGNACCAGTAGTAGGAGAGGATTGGACTCGACTGACGGAGGTGCTTCTAGGGCTCTGTTCTGCGTGCTGAGTTTGACACACCCAGGGCACGTCTAAGTGGGAGTGTTCACCAATGGAATTGCTTCACAAGGGGACACAGAGACTAAAAGAGTGCCCAGGACCCAGCCTTGAGCAGACCTAACATCTGGGGGACCAACGGGGAAGGCAGAGCCAGCAGAAGAGCATGAAAGAGAGGCCAGTGCAGGAGGAGAAAACAGGGATGGGCGAACTGGAGATGCCCAGGGAGTAGTGTCTCGAGAAGGAAGACAGGCGGGGCTGCCTGGGCGGTCCAGTGGCTAAGACTCCGGGGTCCCAATGCAGGGGGCCTGGGTTAGACCCGTGGTCAGGGAACTAGATCCCACATGCCGCAATTAAGACCTGATGCAGCCAAATTAGAAAGAGGAAGAAGAAAGGTCAGGTATGTCCAGTAGAGTGCCCTGGTGTTGGCATATGGAGCTTGTGGGTGATCAAGACACAACCACCGGCTGTGAGCCCTGCTGGTGAGAAAGCGGATGCAGTTCTTGTAGACAGCTCTGCTGAAACCTCTTCCTGTTGGCCAAGTGGGAACCCTGGGGCAAAGAGATGATGATTTCCCCCAGTTAACCACCCTCAACCCCTGAGCCCAGAAACCTTCTCCAAACAGGAGTGCGTCTTCCTCCAGCTTCATCCCCACCACCCTCATAAATGCCCAGCTGAGGGTGGGGGTGCAAGAGGACCACTTGCTTTGGGTCTCAGTGGGGAGACGTCTGCTCACTTTGTTGTCAGGCCCCTCTCCCCGCCCTCTGCTAGCAAGCCCACCCCGTCCCTCCACACCTTTCNCTGAGGGTGGGGGTGCAAGAGGACCACTTGCTTTGGGTCTCAGTGGGGAGACGTCTGCTCACTTTGTTGTCAGGCCCCTCTCCCCGCCCTCTGCTAGCAAGCCCACCCCGTCCCTCCACACCTTTCCCATTTGGGCTAAACGCCCGGTAAGTTTCTGTCACTTACAGTCAAGCGACCCTGACTAATATACTTTTTCTTCTGAAATGGTCCAAGGTCAGCTCTCCTTGACTTTCTCCCTTTACCAGCAGTGAGGTAGGAGGACATGAAAAGAAACACTGGAGGGTAGGACATTAAAGAGAACTTGGAAGAATGTAATTGTTCTCACAACATTTTGATTTTTCAAATTTTATTTTGTTAAACTAACCACATTATGGGAAATTGCCAATGGAGGAATATTGATTTTTCAAAGCATAGCGGTGCTTTAGGAAGTGATTACATGCTTTTATTGAAATTGCAGAATCACTGTATTTTGTATGTGCCATCTATAATGGCCTGGTGTGGGGGTGATGGAAGAATGTGTAATATAAGAAAAGGAATAGAAGGGATTTCATTAGGGTAGGATGCTAGAAGAGAAAGCTCTTACGTAACTGGAGAAGGGTAGAAATTGAAAACCAGGAACAAAGGGAAACAAGAGAAATGAAATAAGATGCAGTAGATTTAACTAACTGTCCCACCTCCAGTCAGTTAAACTCTCCTCTGCAGACTCGACATGTTTGCTCTATTTGTAGCAAAGCTTCAAACTCCAGGCTGGCTTCAGGCCATCAGAGTGACTCCAACCACAATGATGACGCTTCCTGGAGTCCGGCTTCCAACCGGACTTCCCAGTTGGAACTTCCAACATCCCCCTCTCCCCTCATCTTCCCATGTCCTGGCACCGAAAACTTTAGAAGATGGAAAAGGAGAATATTCTTTCCTTTCCCTTTAGATGCTTTCTGTGGCTCCCAACAATATGGCCCCCAAATGTCCCCTGATCCCCACTCCTGCCCCACTGCTTCCAGGCAGTTTCAAGCCAGGGGAGTCTGGGAGGACCCCAAAGAACGCATGTCTTCTTCTTTAAAAGACCTTGTGGGAAGTCCCCACTATCCTAGGTGGTAAAAACATGGTCTGTTCTGTTCATTCTCTATTTCTAGTGCCCTGCCCGGGCCAGGCACGTGACTGACAACATCTCTCTAATAGTGAAATATAGATAAATGTGCTTCCAGTTACCTTGAAAGGAGTTTCCCCTGTTTGTTTTTGTACCCTTGTCACTTGGGGCAAAATTCAAAACAGCAAGATGGCTTTTTGCAGGGTCGTGAAGCTTTAAAGCAAGAGTATGGGATCTTGGCAAACCTGAGAAGCTGACTCTTAGAGCCTCCCTGGTCCTCTGTCCCCTTTCCCCACCTCTCATTTCTCTGGCTTCCCCATCCTCCTTCTCCTCTCATCTCCAGGGCTCAGCTATGAATTCTGCTGCCTGAAATATAGCCCTAGAGGACTGAACTCCTAGAATTATTGGAATTTTAGTAAAAGATCTTGAGGACCAGCACAAAAAAACCCTAAGTGATAAAATGTCCAGTGGGTGGGACCAAGTGATTTAGGAGGACTTAAATTTTCTATTTCAAGCCCAAACAGGTAGCTAATGTTCCAACCATTCATCAGGCTGGGTCTGTTCTCTGATGAACCAAATTGGATTAGGACCCAGAGATACGAGATTGCCTTTAACCAGTAACTACCACCCCTGCATCCATCCGTTTATCCCTCTATCCCATTCATTCATTCATTCACTAAAGATAAGCTCATGATGAAAAAGACAACTACATACTAGTTCTCTCACAGCTTACAGACTCAGGGAGAGAGAGATGGTGCCCAAATAACCCAGCAAGTAAATGGAGTTCCTCAAAAGGAGAGAGGCTATGGGCGTTTATCACAGGGTCTTGCCTGATGACCAGGGGAGAGGAGGGGTGGGAAGGGTTGGAGNGAATACTGGAGTGGGTTGCCATTTCCTTCTCCAGGGGATCTTCCCCACCCAGGGATTGAACCTGCATCTCATGCATTGGCAGGCTGCTTCTTTACCATTGAGCCACCAGGGAAACCAAATAGTCCATTATTACCACATAAACTATTCAAGACTAACTCCACCCTAAATCACTGCAGAATGTAATCAGGATAGACATACTCTTGAGCCTTGATACACCAGCATATACATAATAAGACGCATTTCAAAGAAAGCATAATACATAGAAGAGCTGTCCTAACACAGTGACTTTGATGTGGATCTGAAATGAGCCACTGATGTGCAGAAAAAAATAGTTGCCATTGTGTGTCATCCCCAACTAGAAATATCTGTAGCCTTTTTTATTTGTATTGCAAGAGATTTCAAGAATTCTATTTGAAATTATTTGAAAAGCAATAAGCAATTATTTCTTCAATCAAGTTGAAGGAAAGGAAATTATTTTTCATCTAAAGGTGAATTTCATTTCCTTTTTGCTAGAAATGGTTGGCAATGATGTGATTTTTAACTTAGTAACAGAAGATTAATTGTAGTACCCATCAGGTACTACATCATGTCAGGCTGGTATACCTATTTTTTCTAAGTCATGTTGAAATGGTCTGTTTTCCTCTCTTCAGCATTCAGCTACAGCTGAAGTTTTATTTTTTTTTTCATGAATGACAGCATCTAAAATTTCAAATGTATTGTTCTCTTCTCATCCAGGACAACCCTTGAGAAAAAGAGAGCAATATGTGGAATGCTGCATGTAAAGATATCTGCACACTGAAAAAAAAACTACTCTGACATGCCAGGGGTATTAGAAGATACATAAGTAAACAAGGAAATGAAACTGACATTTACTAACTGCCTTGTTATGTATCAGATAGCGAAAGAGGCATTACGCATATTATTTTATGACACAGCAGAAATGCCGGTACATTTTTGCTTCTTGCTTACAAATCTTTATTTTAAATCCAACTATTGTATAATGTTTGAAGCCTGATTCCTGAAGGTAGGATTAGTGTTCATGGTAATCTGTGGTCTTTTGGATGTTACTTTGGTTTAGTCGTAGATTGCATTAATTAATTTATTTATGCCTTCCACTCTGGTGGCTCAGATGGTAAAGAATCTGCCTGCAGTGCAGGGGACCCGGGTTTGATCCCTGGCTCAGGAAGATCCCTTGGAGAAGGGAATGGCTACCCACTCCAGTATTCCTGCCTGGAGAATTCCATGGACAGAGGAGCCTGGTGGGCTACAGTCCATGGGGTTGCAAAGAGTCGGATATGACTGAGCTACTAACACTTTCACTTCTTTTTTCTTTCATGCACTCCACNGGGGTTTGGGGGTGGTAGGGGTAGGGGAAGGATGGCTAGAAGGGCTTTCAGACGAAGGAGAACTCTATAGAGGAGGGAGTGTGGCTCCTTCCAGACATGGAAAGCGGGCTGGAGGGGCTGGAGGGGACGATTAGTTGGAAGGGAAGCCAGAAGCCAGACCATTCAGGCCCTCTGGGGCCATGATTAAGATTTCATTCTTATCTTAAGATCAGCAGGAAGCCATTGAGTAGTGTAAGTGGAGACGTACAGTGATGTTATCAGGCTAGGATGTGTTTCAAATCTGTTCATGTCTTACTGTGCCTTTCTTCTTTGAGCTCCTAAACCAGCACAGCTTTTCCTAGTGGGGGATGCAGGCTATGCTTTCTTGAAAGGCAAAGACAAAAGACGGGATCAAGGCTGGAGCTCTGATTTGTAAGGGCAGAGCATCCAGGGAATCAAAAGGCAATGTCCCAGGAGATCAGGGGCTGAAGTTAATCCGCAGTGAGCAGATCTTAACCCGGACTGTATGGGGGGCCGGGGAGGTGGACAGGGGGAACCTGAGCACGAGGCCAGAGGGACTTGCTGGCCTGCAGGAACTGTATAGAGAGGAGGGCGTGGAGGGACTGTCCACCCTCTGCCCCAGAAGCGCCAGGTGGGACCCTGGCCCATGTGGCAGCCTGTCTATACTCTGGGAGAGCGCACAGCTGGGGGCTGCCTGGGCTAAGGGGCCATCTTTCTCTCCACTTGCTCTCCCCACATCTTAAGCCCAGCAAAAGGGACTTCACGCTTTGTTCAGCCCAAACAGACTGTCCCCCTTGGTTCAAAGTCTCCTTACAAGTGTCAGTTCTGTCCCCAAGAGGTCATGGTGAAATGGTAACCTGGATGTGCCCCAGTGGGGACAGGGGCGCCGTTGATAAGGAAACCCCCATTGTCAGAGCAGAATGAGAATCAAAGCGTCAGCTGGGCCAAGAGATTGGCGAGACTCTTTACGATGAGGCTGGTCCTTTTCAGAGGTCATATCAGCTGCAGGGTAGAAAGCTCTATGCCAATGGGCCAGAGCCAGAGGGGTGTGACCAGGCAGGAGGCTTTGCCAAGGTCCAGGCAAAAAAGGGGCCAGAGCTTGAGCTAAGATAATGGTGGTCTTGCAGACAGAGAGATATGATTAGGTTCCAGAGATATTACTGAGATAAACTGACAGCACTAAATGGAGGAGTAGATACGGAAGTACAAGATAATTATACTGATTAGGTTTGCACCACAGTGAAATAACAAAGGTTTCCACTGTAATATTGGGTAACACAAATTCTCCGCGGTTACAGTAATCATTTCTTTTTCTTGTTATAGGTCTCAGGTTGGTTGGGATCTATGTATTTCCTTTCTTTAAAATAGAATTTTAAAATTTATTTATTTGACTGTATTAAAAGATAGAAGGTGGGAGGAGAAGGCGACGGGAGAGGATGAGATGGTTGGATGGCATCACCAACCCAACGCACGTGAGTTTGAGCAAGCTTTGGGAGTTGGTGATGGACAGGGAAGCCTGGCGTGCTGCAGTCCATGGTCTTGCAAAGAGTTGAACACGACTGAGCGACTGAACTGAACTGATTGAGTCTTAATGTCACATGCAGGATCTTTAGTTGCAGCACGTGAGACCTAGTTTCCTGACCAGGGATCGAACCCAGGCCTCCTCACTGAGAGTGTGTAGTTTTAGCCACTGGACTGCCAGGGAAGTCCCGATGCATGTGTTTCTCATTCTAGAAGCTGCAGTTACCTGGGGCAAGCTCTTCCATGGTGGACAACAGAAGGACAAGAGGCCAAGCCAAAACACACAAGCACATTTCAAGACTCTGGTGAGACGAGGCCTGAAAAGAGTCTGCTCATACACTATCAGCCCAGGGTTGCCAAGTGGCAAAGGGCAAAGACACTGGGACAGGGAATCAGGCCCCGCCCCAGGAAAGTGAGGGCAAGGAGGAATCGTGAACACATGACACTCTCGATCTCGGCAGCTGCAGATGGCCTCTAGGGTTCTGGCTTGCAGGACAAGATAGATTGTGGTTGCCCTTCACTGAGAAAGTGAACACCAGAAGTGGGGATATTCGGTTGTGAGGTGCCTTTGAACACCAAAGTGGCCATGTCCTTGCACTTCAGCTCTCACCAGCCCCCCCAGCCTCTGCCCACCCCTAGGTCTTCTAACAACCTGCACCTTTTGGGTTCTCCCTTGCCCATCCCCACACGGCTTCTCATTACTTTCATATGAAAGAGCTGATAACCTCACTTGTTTGCTCAAAATTCTTCCCAGGAATCCCCGTTGACTGTGTTTTAAAGTTCAGGTTCTTTAATCAGGCATGTGAATCTTCTGGGGTCACACCGTGACTTTTTTCTCTGGTCTCATACACCCCAGGAGCATCTGCTGGCCGTCACATAAAAGACCCAGTGAGTGCCAGTCACCCATGACTGGTCCACGCAGGGAACAATGAGAGATAACAAAACATGGTTGTTTTAAGACACCACGTTTTCAGGTGGTGAGGCTCACAGCAATAGATAACCCAAATGGAAACTGGTACCAGCAATGGGGTGTTGACATTTAAAACGTACATCGTAAGGCCTTGGCTTTAAGTCTATGCCACGGCTTAAAGAATTTCAGGAAGATTGTTATTAGCCCTGGAAGAGCTGTGAGGAAATTGCTGTTGGAAGCTGGAGGGGAAAAAAATATGTGTGATGTAGCAGCGGAAAGTTTAGGAAAAGCTGTCACCTGCTAAACTGTGACAGATGTGGAAATAAAAGGTGGAAAAGAAAACTATCCATGACCAACAGACAGTGGGTTTGGCTAAGGAAGTGCCAGGCAGAATGTGGAAAGTGCAAACTGCTGTCTTTCAGCAGGTAAGGGACAGACAGAAAGGAACTAAAAGAATAAATTTTCAGTTTTCAAATATAACTCACAGAATATAATTTTCAAAAGCCAGAATTTTCTGGGTTCAGAATTAAATTACTTCACACTCCCAGTCTTTCCAGAAAGGCAAATTATTCTCAAAGTAAGATAGCCGTGAGGGAAAAGGTCCCCTCTTTCACGACCCCAGGAATATTTAGAGCACAGCTCCGAGACATCTCAGCTGGTCAGAAGGCTTCTAAGACTCTCATGGGTGGGGTGCCCACAGCGTCCTCCATTGAATCCCAAGCCAGATGGGGCCCTGTCTCAAAATATCTGTGACTGTGACTTTTATAAATTCCTGGTGAATCTGGGGAAACCCACACCATGTTTATAAGGCTTGGGTTGATGGGTGCATCACCAGTGTGAACTTCAAGGGGCAGAGATGGATCAAAAATGAAAAGAAGCTTCTGGACCTCCAGGCTGATATGGGCAGGAAGTGGACTGCAGAAGCCTCTCAGCAGCAAACCAGGAAGGACCCTTTGCTGCAGAGAAGGAAAGATGCAGAGACCCGTGGAGAATAAGCCCCAGGGCAGGGCTATGATTGACAATAGAACGTGATCCTGCCCCATGAGAAAAGGAGGCTTGCATCCTCTTTAGTGTTGGCTGGATAGGAGCAGGGTTCAGAGCCCTGGGCAACAAACTTGGTAAGGGTGCCGTAACCTTGACTTTGTTTAGTTGCTAAGTCATGTCCAACTCTTTGCAGCCCCATGGACCATAGCCCGCCAGGCTCCTCTGTCCATGCGATTCTCCAGGCAAGAATATTGGAGTGGGTTGCCATGCCCTCCTCCAGGGGATCTTCCTGACCCAGGGACTGAACCCCTGTCTCCGGTATTGGCAGGTGGGCTTTTCATCACTGAGCCACCAGGGAAGCCCAGCCTCTTATCATTTCTGGGTCCCCAGAGCCCCATGCACTCTGGAAATGTTTGTTGAATGAACAAGTTTATAAAGGAGGCAGAATGGTATGGTGGGGGGTGGGGAAAGCACAAGGTATTTATCTAGGTGATCCGAGGGCCAGCTCTGTCATGCACACCCTATGGGACGCTGGCCAAGTCCATTTTCTCTCTAAAGTCAGGCTACCAGTCGGTATACCTCCCAGAGCAACTGGACTGAACACTGTAAAAAGCAGCTATCCCACCTATTCTGACTTAACGTGATTGAAACGACAAAGCAGAAAGCAGATCAGGGATTTCCCAGGGGAGGTTGAAGAGTGAGTAGGGGCTCTCACAGGGCAACACCTGTCTCTTATACACATCTTGAACNCTGAACACTGTAAAAAGCAGCTATCCCACCTATTCTGACTTAACGTGATTGAAACGACAAAGCAGAAAGCAAATCAGGGATTTCCCAGCGGAGGTTGAAGAGTGAGTAGGGGCTCTCACAGGACAACACAAGGGGTCCTTCTGGCGGCAGAAACATTCGGTATCTTGTCTGCATCCGGGTCGATTTTCTGGCTGTGATTTGGACTGTGGTTTTTCAGGATGAGCCCACTGGAGAAAGCTGAGGAGTCTCTGTGTATGATTTCTTGCAATGTCAGTGAATCTGCCATCATCTTAAGATTCTAAGATTCTAGAATCATCTTAAGATTCTAAGATGCATTAAGGTTATACAGTTGGATCAGAAATCTATAGAATAACAACTTGTATTTACGGATTGCTCCCATTGCACCAGCTTATCTGATTTATTCTCATACTATAGCATTGTTATAAAGGAAAAAGAGAAGGGGGCAACAGGAGGAGATGGTTGGATGGCATCACCGGCTCAACGGACATGAGTCTGAGCAAACTCCAGGAGATAGTGAGGGACAGGAGAGCCTGACGTGGTGATGTCCATGGGGTCGCAAAGAGTGGACACGAATGAGCAACTGAACAACAACAAATACCGTCATTGTCCGACTTTATGGACGATAAAACTGAGCACAGGAAATAGTAAGGCCACAAAAGCGGTGAATGTCGTATTGCTGAGTTTGGAGTCCAGGACCCCTGCACCACAGTCGCCTCAGGTAAGGACAACACGACACTCAGCGTTTGAACGGGACACAGCTTAACCCGAAATCCACCTTCAGGTATATTTAGTTAAGTGCAAAGATCACCAGCTATAAGGCTCATTAAGAAGTAATTTTCAGAACTTCTTTGGGGGCTGATGAAAATGTTCTGGGATTAGATGGTGGTTATAGTTGTACCTGAGGATACTGTATCTGAGGATACAGTAGAAACCACACACTGAATTGGGGACTTTAAGCGAGTGAATGTCATGGTGTGTGAACTATATACCAATCAACAACAACAAAAAAGCCTTCCCTCCAAAAAAAAGCTCTTGTGGTTTGGAAATAAGGAATTGGCCTCTGATGGTGGCAATGGAGGTGGACTTCCCCAGTGGCTCAGCCATAAAGAATCCGCCTGCAATGCAGGAGCTGCAGATGTAGGTTCAATCCCTGGGTTGGGAAGATCCCCTGAAGGAGGGCATGCAACCCACTGCAGTGTTCTTGCCTGGAGAATCCCCATGGACAGAGGAGCCCGGCGAGCCCCAGTCCAGGGGGTCACAAAGAGTTGGACACGACTTAAGTGACTTAGCAAGCAGGCATGGTTACAGAAGTGCTATGGAAATTTCTAAGAAAGAATGAACTTATTAAAGAGAGGAGGGACCGTGGCAGAGGTGGTAAGATGCCTGACGTTCTGAGCCTGGGGACGAGGAAAAGGGGAGGGAGGCCCAGGAGGCGGTATAGAGGTACTGAATTCGAGATGACAGCAGCCCATCCTGGGGACCGCTGGTGGATACATCGGGGGCTGGTGTTTGGAAGAGAAGTCACAGAAGTATGGGATCAGAAGGAGATGAGCTATCTCAGGGAGATGGAATCAAGATGGAAGATCAATTATTAGGAGGCGATGGGGTGGAAGGAATTGCTCTCCAGCAGAAAAATAGAGCTCAACGTGTGAAATCATCCATCTCCGGCAACACAGAAAACTCACATTTTTCTTCTCTCCCTCCAAGGGCAAAAACAGATGCAGTGAGAAAAGAAAGAGGCTCAGAAGAGCAGGTAAGAAAAACCATGTTTCCCCAGGGAAGCATGCCACCTGGTTTCTCCTCCGTACCTTTGCTGCTGCACAGTTTTTGTGGTCCTGAAAGGAGAATTTGCGTCCCCAAAAAGGCGACTTTGGTGTCTAAAAAATTAATACAGTGTTCAATTAATACAGTGTTCAAAAAAGTAACGCATTGTAAAACCCAGCTTTTCTCAAGCTTATGAGTCGAACTTAACAAAGCTTATTCTTTTACTTAAAAATTTATTTAAATTCAAGTAATTTTTTACAAAAGGACTTTAGAACTTTTCAAGTTTCCCAACTGGCTCAGTGGTGAGGGTCCACCTACCAATGCAGGAGACACAGGAGTCGCAGGTTCAATCCCGGGGTTGGGAAGATCCCCTGGAGAAGGAAATGGCAACTCACTTGCCTGGGAATCCCTTGGACAGAGGAGCCTCGAGGGTTACAGTCCATGGGGTCGCAAAGAGTCAGACGTGACTGAGCACAGGCAGGTTAGAACTTCTGGCTGATTAAACTCCCTTGAACATTTCATAGTGCATTTATAAGGAAACTATGTTTACTTTTCTTTTATAAGCTCTTTGCTTGTCCAGTGAACAAAACTTTCCCCAGTACTTAAATCATGCTTCAAAATTAGTATCTCAGCCCTTATACATATGATGAGAATAAAATTCTCTTGAGCAGGGGTCGCTGGCTGCCTCGGGCCACCCCACAGAACCGAGTAGCCTGGTAGTGGCCTGTGATGGCACACTTTTATGAGAAGGTGGGCACAACAAGGCAACTGTTTCCCCGTAAAAAGCAGGAGAACAAGCCTGGCTGACTGAGGACACTGTGCCAACCTGCTTGTGGGAAAATCCCAAATTGTCCACACAGCAGGACCTGCTGTGTGTGTGTGCGCGCGCGCGCGCGTGTGTGTTCATCCCCTGAGTCCTGTCACCTGGGAAGCCTCAAATCACCTGGAGGTCTGGTTAAAAGGCAGATTCTGAATAGGAGGGCTGGGGGTCCTGGAGTCCGCATTTCTAACACACGTCCCCAGGTGATGCTGACGCTGCCAGCCCCAGACCCCACTGTGAGGAGTGAGTGAACGGGGAGCAGCATCCTCTTCAGGGTCTCTGCAGGCCGTCCCTCTCATAGGAAAGACCCCTACCTTGTGGCCCAGAGTAAACATTCATTACATGGTACCAAGCGGGTCATGCAGTTCCCTGGTGGCTCAGCTGGTAAAGAATCTGCCTGCAGTGCAGGAGACCTGGGTTCCATCCCTGGGTTGGGTTTCAATCCCTAGAAAGGCTACCCTCTCCAGTATTCTGGCCTGGAGAATTTCATGGACTGTATAGACCATGGTGTCTCAAAAAGTCAGACACCTGAGTGACTTTCCCTTCACTTTAAGCGGGTCATACATACAGCAAAGAACGTACTCGGGGGCAGTGTCGACCATTGGTCGATGAGGTCAAGGAGAAGCCTTGACCCTCGGGCCAGTGGGGCAGTGCTGTTGGAATAGTCGAGGGTGGCGTTTGACCCCTCCCTTTCTCTCCAACGTTTGGACCCATGGCTCCTGGGGTGGGGTGACTTGGGATGGCGTCTCTCCGGCTTTACATTTGACAAGGGCTCTTGGCGGAGCCTGTGGGTGGCACGCAGGGTGCTCCACCTGGCTCCCAGGTGTGATGCGTCCCCCCTCTGCTCCAGGCCTCACTGGACCTTCATTCTGGGTCAGCATTTGGGCCATGATGGCTCCTGAGTTTGGAGCTCAGCAGCCTGGAGGATTCAGAGAGGCCATGGGCCAGCGGGGCCAGACTCCACCGCTGGTAAGTCCTGAGTCCAGATCACCTGCAGCTTCCTGGACCTCACCTTCGACCCCTCATCGGGATCCTTGGGAGTCGGTGGCAGTCTCTCCCACACTGGATTCTGAGACTGGCTTTTCTCCCCAGGAAGCCAAGGCTGGCCCCCGTGTGAGCCTGAGCAGCGGAGAGGTCCCTGCCTGGGGGGCCGCTCTCCTGTCAGCGAGGAAGCCTGCAGCATCGCATGCTTGTCCCAGTGACTCTCTGCTGAGCTCCAGCCGAGAGCCTGGCTTCCTCCCCTGGGCATGTTGACGGGAGCTTGTTCTTCTCCGAACACCATACCCCTTTCATCAGCAAGCCCTTTCCCGGAGCTTTCCAATGAGACAAGAAAGGATGGTCCCAGCTGAAACAGTCGACATACGAGGAGAATATGATGAATGTGTACAAACCCAAATCAGCAAGAAGGTGGAGAGCATGGTGCTGACCATAAAGCCCCAGCATCCCAGGCAGGAAGCGATGGGTGAACAAAGGCAGGGGGACAGCTCCGGAGCGGCTCGGCCTGCCAAGGAGAGGTGCACGACCTCGCCAGAGAGGAACAGCACATCAGGAAAGAACTGTACTGTTGGGTCCGGGCCAGGTCTTCTGTCTGCGAGAGACCAACAGCTTCAGATGTTTTCCACGCTCATATGAAATCAGTGCCTTTTTTCCTTCCAGATGAGTGAATCTGGGGGCACCGAGCCAGAATCAGAAAAGTTTCTGCAGATTTCTCCTAGAATTCCAAGGACCTGTAAATCCT
>SJYV01034794.1:0-10481 GCA_006410875.1 Neotragus pygmaeus | reverse complement strand
TACTGTTCTGATTTCCACCACAGGTTAATTTTGCCTACATCATAGAGTTCTGCGATGAATCAAGAGTTCACATCAAAAGTCTCTCACCGAAGATAACTTGGTATGGAAGAAAGCAACATTCAGAGATTATGTATCAACACGCTGTGTGTCCTTGGGCCAAAAACTTAACCTTCCTGGGCCTCTTACAGGATTCCATGGGTGATCCTCTTGATTCTTAAAGATGGCACTCTAGTCACATTTCTGATCTCAGAGATCCCCTCTTCCCCCAGTCCGTTCAAAAACCCCAAGCAGAAATAAGCCTGGGCTCATTCCACCCCTTCCACTTGAGTACTCTGAACACCTCACTTTCTTTAGGCCCTGCCTCCTCTTCACTTCTTGCCTTGTAATCACCAAAATACTCTTCCAACCTCTTTGCCCCTGGTCCTCTCCAAACTATTCTTGTTACTGCTCTCAAGCTAACCCCTGCTCAAACCAAACAAATTCTGGTTCCTTGTCTATTTAAAATCCTTAAGAGGTTCTCTATCACCTACAGACTTGAGTTCCCGTTCTCAAGGTTGACAGTGAGGGTCCTCACTGGATGCTTCCAGCCCAGTCAGTGCCTTCAGCCAGCCCTCCAGTGCTCTCTGCTGGGAGGTTCACCTGCCATGGCTCCCCTTTAGGACACTGCTTGCCTGCCTCCCTGATTCTGCTGTGAGCTCTGGAGTGAAGTTAGGGATTGGCATTTTTTGGTTCACTTCTCCATCTCCAGCACCTGGCATATGACTTTGCTGAAAACACTTAACCCCACAGTAACTAAACAATGAAATTTTTAAGGATGATGGGCTCTTGCGTCAATATTTACCTGTCACTTAGTTTTTTATCTGCTTGCTAATTACCACAAAGACCTTTAGAAAGAAATTATCTTTGTTCCTAGAAATAGGAATCGGCCATTCAAGAATTAAATAGATAAGCACCTTAAATTAGATTTGAGATAGGAATTAAAGAATGCAGCTCTTCTCCACCAACAGGATTCACTGTTCAGAGATCTCCTATCAATAGACACCCTCTCTCCAAATAAAAAACTTTCTTACTTTTGACCCAATATCACTACAAAGGCTACTGGAAAGAAAAACTCCGTGTCAGAGTTGATACAGTGGTCAGACATGTCTGAAAACTTCCATATGACTTTTTAATTTCTAGAAACATCAGTGTGAAGTCGAATTCAGAGACTGAATGAGACCCTGAGATTCATTCTTAAAAGTCTTAACAGCTTTTCCATCTCTATGTGCACACATGGCTCCATACTAGACTAGAACACTGGGAAATGTAGTATGATGAAAATAATTCTGAAAAGGCAGCCCTATGATTGTGGAGCAATCCCAGGGCGAGGGCAAATGTTGACTGTGGAGAGATGGAACAAGGGGCTGTGAGGGGGGAGATTCTGGTGGGAAATGCCTGTGGAGGAAAGCCAGGCAGCCATGGAAAGGTGATACTGCTGAGCTTCTCATAGGGGGTGGAGCCATCACCATAGCCTCTCTCTCTCCACATGCCAGCATCAGCAGCTGAACAATAGAGAGGCTGGCCCATCAAGCACCTGAGATGCACCAAACTACAAAGTAGGACCCCAGCAGGGATGCACCTTTAAGTGCCTGATGCAGGTATCTATAGAGTAGTACCGCAGCCACGGGGGCCCCCTCTAGGTGCCTGATGCACTAAAACACAGAGAAGGGCCCTAGAAAAGGAAACCCTCTAAGTGCCTGAAAGGGCGGAGCTATGGAGAAAGACTAACCAAAGAGGCCTTCTGATCACCAGCTACCAGAGGCTCAAAAAAAGACTGATACGCCCATAACTCCTGTGGGTGAGGCAGCCCATGTCTTGGCACACTTGGTACCACCGGAGTCCCCACAACCCAAGCAGTTGTGCCACCTTCACATTCAACACTCACTGGGGCAGAGCTGCCACAGGCAAATAAAAAGTCTGCGTCTTTGCACACAGAGTTGCTAGGGTCTTTGCAACCCTGTGGACTGTGGCCTGCCAGGCATCTGTCAGGGGGTTCTCCAAGGAAGACTACTGGAGTGTATTGGCCAATTCTGGTTGACATACCATTCTAGAGCATTATATTTCCTGCTGCCTTAGCCACCAACACCCCTGAGTACCTGGTGCTGCCAGAACCCCTGCAACTCAAGCAGCTGCACTACCTCTACACCTGGCCCTCGCTGGGACAGACTCAAGTCCTCCAGGGCAGCCTCAGGAGCAAACTCCAGTGGATAACCCAAAGGCAGAGGTGGAAATAAAACCACAATTGAAACCCAGGGGCAGTGTGGCTAAGGAAGAAGACCCAAAACCTTCACACCAGCTGTACAATCTGCAGATTAAATCTACATGATCAACTAGGCAAACTCTGTTTACAGAATACATAAAAAGGCTTTGAGAGCTCCCATAAAGAAAACACTCTATTTGTGATAGATGTAGATGTTGGAGGCAAAACCACACAAGAGTAGGACCAGATTAGAATCCGAGCTGCCCCTAAAACAGGTCCAGAGAACAGCACAGTGTTGGAGGGCATCCTAGGGAAGAGAGCTGGACTGTGACTCCCAGCAAGGGAAAGGACCCTAACAGCAGTGACTCAAGTGAAGCGTTTACTATTTTTATGTTTTGACTTGTTCTGTAGTTTCTTTTGAATTATTTTCCTTTTATTTCTTTTTATTTCCACCCCCTCCTCTGTTTAGTTGTTTGTTTGTTTGTTTTTTTCCAATGTTGTTATAAACCTCTGCCTCTACATTGGTCTTTTACAGTTCTGAGGAGTTTCTTTCTTTTTTTCTTTTTCTTTTAAAAATTCTTTCCTCTTCCTATTTTTTCCTTTTCTCTTTTTTAATTTTAATGTTTAACTTTTTAAATCTATTATTATTTTTTCTACACTTATTCCTTTGTATGCTTTTCCTACTGTTTTTTCCCCTTGCAGTTAATCTTTACTGTATATAAATCTTCTTTATCTACTTCTGTTTAACTTTACATGTCTATTCTTTTTTTCCTTTCCT
Organism: Neotragus pygmaeus; assembly: GCA_006410875.1. Classification (NCBI taxonomy): domain Eukaryota; kingdom Metazoa; phylum Chordata; class Mammalia; order Artiodactyla; family Bovidae; genus Neotragus; species Neotragus pygmaeus. Next base: position 7,464 of record SJYV01034794.1, on the reverse strand, counting down.
CCCAACATATTTGTTAGTTTTGTTTTCATTGCTTTATTCCTCACTTGGCACCTTGCTTTAGTTTTGCTTTCCAGTCTGTGCTTTAGTTAGTTTTGTTCTTAACTGGTAGATATAATTTTTGATTTCCTTTGTTTTCCATGTCAATCTATTGTACTTTATTTATGTCAGACTGTTTTGATTTTGTTTATGGATGTAAATGTATATTCCATTATTTTAATCATTATTTGCTGATTTTGTAACTGCCATTTGTCTGGCTTTCATCTGGCATTGCTCATTTTGGGTATTTGTTTTAATCTCACCTAATGCCATAACAAACCATTTGTAGAATCTTCATTTCTGACCAGAGATCAAACCCTGAGCCTTTGGAGTGGGAGTACTGACTCCAAGACCTTAGACTACCAGAGAACTAACCCTAGGGATTATCAAATAGTGAGAACTCCTGCAAAGGAAACCACTTCAATACAAGACCCAGCATCACCCAACCACCAGTAGTACTCTATGAAGGACACCTCATCCAAACAACAAACAAAAACAAAAATGTAAACNGACTACCAGAGAACTAACCCTAGGGATTATCAAATAGTGAGAACTCCTGCAAAGGAAACCACTTCAATACAAGACCCAGCATCACCCAACCACCAGTAGTACTCTATGAAGGACACCTCATCCAAACAACAAACAAAAACGAAAATGTAAACCCAGTCATCAGAAGACAGGATTACCACATCACTCAGCGTTGCCCATCAGAGGAAAAACAAACAAACAAAAAAAAAACTTGGCACAAATCTCACCTTATAGGAAGCTTACACAAACCACTGCACCAAACACAGTGGGGCAGAAAGCAAAAGGAAGAAAGAATTCAACCTTGAAGCCTGGGGAAAGGAGACCTCAAACACACTAAGTTTAAATAAAAATAATGAAAAGGAAGAGCAATAATGCACAAATGAAGGAACAAACTAGAAAGGCAGAAGTCCAAATAAATGAAGAGAAAATAGGCAAACGACCTGAAAAAGAATTCAGAATAATGATAGTAAAGATGATCAAAAACCTTGATAAAAGAATGGAGAAAATGTAAGAATCAATTAACAAAGACCTAGAAGAATTAAAGAATAAACCTACAAAGACAAACAACACAATTAATGAAATTAAAAATACCTTAGAAGGAATGAATAACAGAATATCTGAAGCAGAAGAAAGAATCAGTGAGCTAGAAGATTAAATGGTGGAAATAGCTTCTGAAGAGCAGAGTAAGGTAAAAAGAATGGAAAGAACTGAGGAGAGTCTCAGTGACTTTAGGGACGATATCAAATTCACCAACATTCAAATTATAGGAGTCCCAGAAGAAGAAGAGAAATAGAAAGAGTATCAGAAAATTTTTGAAGAGGTTATAGTTGAAAACTTCCTCAGTATGAAAAGAAAATATACAATCAAATCCAAGAGGCACAAAGAGTCCTGTACATAATAAACCCAAGGAGAAACACACCAAGACACATACTAGTCAAACTAGCAAAGACTAATCACAAAACAAGATTATTAAAAGCAGCAAGGGAGAAGCAACGAGTAACATACAAGGGAAATCCCATACATTTTCTGCAGCCCGGAGGGAATGGCAGGATATATTTAAAATACTGAGAGGGAAAAATCTAAAACCAAGATTACTGTAGCTGGCAAGGACCTCATTCAACATTGATGGAGAAATAAAAGGCTTTTCTGACAAGCAAAATTTAAGAGAATTCAGTACCACCAAATCAGCTTTACAATAAATGGATTTATATAGTCAAGAAATACAAAAGAAGAAAAAAGATCTACAAAATCAACATCAAACAATTAAGAAAATGTCAATAGAAACATATATATCAATAATTACTTTAAATGCAAATGGATTAAATGTGTCAACCAAAAGACAGAGACTGGCTGAATGGATACATATCTATGCTGTCTACAAGAAACCCACTTCAGATCTAAAGACACATATAGACTGAAACTGAGAGGATGGAAAAATATATTCCATGCAAATGGGAAGCAAAAGAAAGTTATAGTAGCAATCCTCATATCAGACAAAAAATACCTTAAAATAAGGAAGATTACACGATATAAGGAAGGACACTACATAATGATAAGGGATCAATCCAAGAGGAAGACATAGCAATTATAAATATCTATGCACCCAACATAGAAGAACCTCAATACATAGGACAAACACTAACAGACATAAAAAGAGAAATTGACTGTAACACAATAACAATAGGAGACTTTAACACCCCACTCACACCAATGGACAGATCATCAAAACAGAAAATTAATAAAGAAACACAAGTCTTATATGATACATTAAATGAGATGGATCTTTTGATATCTTCAGGACATTCCATCCAAATGTAGAAGAATACACACCTTCTTCTCAAGTGCACATGGAACATTCTCCAGGATATACCACATCTTGGGTCACAAATCAAACCTCAATAAATTTAAGAAAATTGAAATCACATCAAGCATCTTCTCCAACCACAACACTATGAGACTAGATATCAATTCAAAGAAAAAAAAAAAACTGCAAGAAACACAAACACATGGAAATTAAACAATATGTTTCTAAATAACAAACATATTACTGAAGAAATCAAAAGGGAAATAAAAACATTTCTAGAAACCAATGACAATAAAAACATGACAACTCAAAACCTACGGGATGCAGCAAAAGGAGTTCTAAGGGAAATTTATACCAACACAGTTCTACTTCAAGAAACAAGAAAAACATTGAATAGACAGCCTAACTTTACACCTAAAGCAACTAGGAAAAGAAGAACAACAGCAACCAAAATAAATAAATAAATAAAAAAACTCAATTAGTAGAAGGAAAGAAAGATCCGAGCAGAAATAAATGAAAAAGAAATGAAAGAAACAATAGTAAAGAGTAATAAAACTAAAAGCTGGTTCTTTAGAAGATAAACAAAACTGACAAAACTTTATCCAGACTCATCAAGAAAAAAAGAGAAGAATCAAATCAGAAAAATTAGAAATGAAAAAGGAGAGGTTACAGCAGACAATGCAGAAATACAAAGGATTATAAGAGAATATTATGAACAATTATATGGTAATAAAATGGAACACCTGGAAGAAATGGACAGATTCTTAGCAAAGTTCAATCTTCCAAGACTGAACCAGGAAGAAATAGAAATTATGAACAACCTAATTACATGCACTGTTATAAAGCTGTGATAAAAAATTTCCCCAAAATCAAAAGCCCAGGACCAGATGGCATCACAGGAGAATTCTATCAAACATTTAGAGAAGAGCTAATACCTTTATTTCTGAAATTATTTCAAAAAATTGCAGAAGAAGGAACACTTCCAAACTCATTTTGTGAGGCCACCATCACCATGATACCAAAACCAGAGAAAGACAATGCAAAAACCACAGGCCAATATCACCAATGAACATAGATGCAGAAATCCTCAACAAAATTTTAGCAAACAGAATTCAGCAACATATCAAAAAGCTCATACACCATGATCAATGGGTTTATTTCAGGAATGCAAGGATTCTTCAATATACTCAAATCAATCAATATGATTCACCATATTAACAAATTGAAAGATAAAAATCACATGATCATCTCTATAGATGCAGAAAAAGCCTTTGACAAAATTCAGCACTCACTTATGATTGAAACTCTTCAAAATATGGGCAGAGAGGCAACCCACTTCAACATAGTAAAGGCCAGATATGATAAGCCTACAGCAAACATTATTCTCAATGGTGAAAACCTGGAAGCATTCCCCCTAAGATCAGGAACAAGACAAGGGTGTTCACTTTCACCACTATTATTCAAAATGGTTCTGGAAGTCCTAGCTACAGCAATCAGAGGGAAAACACACAAACAAACAAATAAAAGGAATCCAGATCGAAAAAGAAGTAGTAAAGATCTCACTGTCTGCAGATGACCTGATACTGTACATAGAAAACCCTAAAGATACCATCAGAAAATTACTAGAGCTAATCAGTGACTTTAGCAAAGTCACAAGATACAAAATCAATACACAGAAATCACTTACATCTCTATATATTAACAATTAAAAATCAGAAAGACAAATTAAAGAATCCCATTCACTGCTGCAACAACAACAAAAATAAATATCTAAGAGTAAACATACCTAAAGATACAAAAGAACTGTACACAGAAAATTATAAGACACTGATGAAAGAAATCAAAGACGTAAATAGATGGAGACATATTCCATGTTCCTGGGTAGGAAGAATCAATATTGTGAAAATGACTGTACCACCAATTGTAATCTATGGATTCAATGCAATCCTTATCAAATTATCAATGGCATTTTTTCACAGAACTAGAATGAAAAATTTCACAATTCATATGGAAACACAAAAGACCCTGAATAGCCAAAACAGTCTTGAGAAAGAAGAATGGAGCTTGAGAAACCAAGCTTCCTGACTTCAGATTATGCTACAAAGCTACAATCATCCACGATACTGGACAAAAACAGAAATATAAACCAATAGAACAAGATAGAAGGCCCAGAAATAAACCCCTGAACCAATGGGTACCTTATTTTTGACAAAGGAGGCAAGAATATACAATGGGGCAAAGACAGCTTCTTCAATAAATGGTGCTGGGAAAACTGGACAGCTACATGTGAAAGAATGAAATTAGAACACTTCCTAACACCATATCCAAAGATAAACTCAAAATGGATTAGAGATCTAAATGTAACATCAGAAACTATAAAACTCTTAGAGGAAAACTTAGCCACAACACTCAATGACACAAATCAAAGCAGGATCCTCTATGACCCACCTCCTAGAATAAGGGAAATAAAAACAAAAGGAAACAAGTGGGGCCTGATTAAACTTAAAAGCTTTTGCACAACAAAGGAAACTATAAGGAAGGTGAAAAGACATCAGAATGGAAGAAAATAATAGCAAAGGAAAAAACTGACAAAGGGTTAATTTCCAAAATATACAAGCAACTCATACAACTCAATACCAGAAAAACAAACAACTCAATCAAAAAGTGGGGAAAAAGACCTAAACTGACATTTCTCCAAAGAAAGCATACAGATGACTAACAAACACATGAAAAGATGCTCAACATCGCTCATTTTTAGAGAAATGCAAATCAAAACTACAATGAGATATCACCTCACACCAGTCAGAATGGCCATCATCAAAAAGTCTACAAACAATAAATGCTGGAGGGGGTGTGGAGCAAAGGGAATGCTCTTGCAGTGTTGGTGGGAATGTAAATTGATACAGCCTCAATGGAAGATGGTATAGATATTCCTTAAAAAACTAGGAATAAAATCACCATATGACCCAACAATTCCACTCCTAGGCATATACTCTGAGGAAACCAAAATTAAAAGAGTCACATATATCCCATTGTTCACTGAACCACTATTTACAGTAGCTAGAACATGGAAGCAACCTAGATGTTCACAGACAGATGAATGGTTAAAGAAGTATGGTACATATACACCATGGAATATTACTCAGCCATTAAAAGGAATGCCTTTGAGTCAGTTCTAATGAGGTGGATGAACCTAGAGCCTATTATACAGAGTAAGTCAGAAAGAGAAAGAAAAATACCATATTCTAATGCATATATACATAATCTAGAAAAATGATACTGAAGAATTTATTTGCAGGGCAGGAATGGGGAAACAGATATAGAAAATAGACTTATGGACATGGTGAGAGGGGAGGAGAGGGTAAGATATATGGAGAGAGTAAAATGGAAACTTACATTACCATATGTAAAATAGAGAGCCAATGGGAATTTGTTGTATGTCTCAGGAAACTCAAACAGGGGCTCTGTATCAATCTAGAGGGATGGGACAGGAAGGGAAATGAGAGGGAGGTTCAAAAGTGAGGGGATATATGTATACCTGTGGCTGATTTATGTTGAGATTTGACAGAAAACACCAAAATTCTGTAAAGCAATTATCCTTCAATTAAAAAATAAAGTTTTAAAAAAGGCAAGCCTACAACCTGTGTTCTGTTCTGCACACCACGCCCGTGATATGACACTTTGCTCAAGCTACATACCTACACTGGTGTTCAGCACACAGTAGATAGTCAATAAATGATAGTGTCTAATTTTCATTATTATTACACATTCCTGACCAAGGACTCAGCATCTCCAAACATCAAGGCCCTTACCAGCACAAAATCCACTAGAACCCTGCTGTGTTGCATGGTGAAGTGTGAAGGTACCAGGAGTGCCTTCACCAGGAGTCCCATCTTACTCAACACAAATCTGGAACACTGGAAGCCAAGGTGTTGAAATGTTTTTTCACAACTCCCTTTTTGGGAGGGACTGGGGGCAGGAGAAGGGGATGACAGAGGATGAGATGGCTGGATGGCATCACTGACTCGATGGACATGAGTCTTAGTGAACTCCAGGAGTTGGCAATGGACAGGGAGGCCTGGCGTGCTGCGATTCATGGGGTCGCAAAGAGTAGGACATGACTGAGCGACTGAACTGAACTGAACTGAACTTTTTGTTCAAAGGTCTGCTCACATGTGAAGTTTTGCTTTCTTACCCTTTTTCCTTTTCCACTGCTCCTGGCCCAGGGCACCTACTTCATTCTCCATGGTTGCTATGCTGACAAATCTCATTGCCCAAGGCTTTAATTGTTCAGAATGGAACAGAAGAAGACAGACACATATTGCCAATACTGATGACTTCTCACAGCCTAACTTTGATTCCGTATTATACTTAAAGATCCCCTCTCCACCAGAAGAAAGTCTTGACAGAGAAAGTGGTGCCCCGTGCAAATAGTCTATTATCAAACTGTCATAATTTTAGAAAGAGTCTGGGCTGACTTCTATAATTAGGATACAACTCTGCTGTACACATTGATGGTATAAGGGGGCCCCAGTAAACATAAATTTGATGTAAAATGAAGCTTTGGCAATGACACATAATAATTTGCCTTCTTAAAATTTAGAATGGAGCGTGATTTGAAAGAACCAGGCAGAATTATTCAAAAACTATTGCTTAAAATTAGTTGAAAAGTCCTTCTCAGGGATGCTAACACCTGCTTGACTTAGATACTTACAATACTGTTTCTCTTACTGAAAAGAACCATTAGAAGGAAAAGTTGAGCCAAAACTCCCTGCTTTGCATTCTGCTGTGCCTCTTACTATTCAAGACCCTGATCATGCCTAGGGCAAGTGAAGGCAATCAGACCACCACAATCAAAACATCGTGGGCTTCCCACTTCACTGGAGACCATGGAATCAACTAACATGTCCAAAGTGCTTATCCAAGTCATCAATTGACAGTTCAGTCACTCAGTCATGTCCGACTCTTTGCAACCCCATGAATCGCAGCACACCAGGTCCCCCTGTCCAGCACCAACTCCCGGAGTTCACAGACTCACATCCATCAAGTCAGTGATGCCATCCAGCCATCTCATCCTCGGTCGTCCCCTTCTCCTC
>SJYV01034792.1:0-20907 GCA_006410875.1 Neotragus pygmaeus | reverse complement strand
ATAGGTTTGCCCCATTAAATCATAATATTAAGAACTGAAATGATATTGTAAGTTTTGTATTTCAAATATTTTGCTCTGTCATTGTATGAATGTGGATGTTTAGTTGCTGAGTCATATCCAACTCTTTTTGGCCCCATGGACTGCAGTCTGCCAGGTTCTACTGCCCGTGGGATTTTCCAGACAAGAATACAGGAGTGGGTTGCCATTTCCTCCTCCAGGGAATCTTCCCCAGCCAGGGATTAAACCCACGCCTCCTGCATCTTCTTCATTGGCAGGCAGATTCTTTACCACTGAGCCACCTGTGATACCCCTCATTGTATGGATGCCATGACATGCCAAGTCATATGCCAAGTTGTTTCAGTCGTGTCCGACTCTTTGCAACCCCATGGGCTGTAACCCACCAGGCTCCTCTGTACATGGGATTTTCCAGGCAAGAATATTGTAGTGGATTGCCTTGCCCTCCTCCAGGGGATCTTCCCGACCGAGGGATGGAAACTGCATCTCTTATGTCTCCTGCATTGGCAGGCGGGTCCTCTATCACTAGCACCACCTGGGAAGCCCAGTTACATAGGTACAATTTATTAATTAGTTTATTAAATACATCATTAGCCACTGATGATTGAACTCAATCTCCAGCCCCTCTCCCCTTTCCAGAGATCAGTGGGTGGAACTGAAATTTTCAAACCNTCTCCTGCATTGGCAGGCGGGTCCTCTATCACTAGCACCACCTGGGAAGCCCAGTTACATAGGTACAATTTATTAATTAGTTTATTAAATACATCATTAGCCACTGATGATTGAACTCAATCTCCAGCCCCTCTCCCCTTTCCAGAGATCAGTGGGTGGAACTGAAATTTTCAAACCTCTAATCACTCTGTTGGTTCCCGTGGCAACCAGCCTTCTGCCCTCATTATCTAGGGACATTCTCAAAGTTATCTCATTAACATTACAAAAGATACTTTTACTGCTCTTACCACAGGAAATTTCAAGGGTTTTAGGAGCTCGTGCCAAAAAAATGGGAACCAGATATACTTTATTTTAATATTGTCAATCATAGTATTATAACATTTAAAATCTGTACTCCTCTCCTTTCGAAGAGAACCCAGCTAAAAGACCAGGATTCCAAAGCCTCTCTTGTGCTAAATGAAGTCCTGTGACTAAGTTCAGATCAGTGACATATAATCAAAAGTGATGGCTGAGAACTCTGGAAAACTGTTTAAGGGAAGCTGACTCAGTTGAAGGATGGGGTGTTTGTCCTCCTCCCCTTCCTTAGGGTAGGTACTTAGAATTGGGGTGTAGTGGCAGGAGCACCAGCAGCCGTTCTGGACCACGAGGTGGCCTTGAGAATGGAAGCCAAGTATTAATACTATGGATACTAGAGTTGAAAATTAGAATGTTAAAATATGTATGGCACCAGTATGTATCAGGTTCTGTTCAAAACATTTCTTGTATAAGATCATTAAATCCTCAGCAGTCCTGTGAGACAGGTACTTTTATTATCCTCATTTTATAGCTGAGGAAACAGAGAGAAAAGATAACTTCTTCATTGTCTCATGGCCTGAGAAAGATTAAAACCCAGACAGTGTGCCTCTGGAGACCACGCTGTCAGGCGAGTGTATGCTCCTCGGTTCTGTCTCGTCACAACAAAGATTTGGAGTGATGGACATTAAAGCCCTCCACGCATCACAGCTCTTGGGTCTTGGACAGACTGTGTTATAGCTCTCAGGTCTGGAACAGACTGTGTTATAACTCTTAGACAAAACAGTGTTATAGAATGGAACAAACCAGGGTAGAGGTCAAGACAAAGGGGAGAGTAAGGAGTTCCAGAAGCATAAACAAAGTGGAGGTAGAAATGGAGGGAAGGAGATATTGAAGAGGTAACAGAGAAGAATGAGGGCTTGGTAATTAATTGACTTTGTGCAGACAAGGAGTGCACATCATGGCCTTGGGCCTTTTGCTTGGGAACTGGGATGATAACTGAGGCATCTGAGGATTTAGATTGAGAATGACAGAGGGAAGATTGGGTGAGTGGAAAATGAGGTTAGTTAAGAGTATGCTGAGCTCGCAATGTCCCTGGGGCATGAGTAACTGAATTAAAAAGTCTAAATAACTGAAGAAAGTGTTGAACAAAACTTTTATGTTTTTAGCAATGGAAGTGAAAACGGGGAAAAGAAAATATTCTTCAGAGATACAGTGAGAGGGACAGAAAAGAGCCAAGAGGGAAAAAAAAAAAACAAAACAAAAGAGGACACAAAGATAAAGAGGAGCCTCCAAGGGGGAAAAAAACAACAACTCTGGCCCACGTTCCCTTTCCCTTGTTGGCATCTCTATAAATTCTTGACGCATGGACGTGTGTATAATCCACAAGCTTCTTTACAAAACGAAAATACTTGCTTAAGCAAAATTTGTATCAGTTCTCTGTGAAGTTAGAAATTATAAGGATGAGTGTGGGGACGTCCCTGACAGTCCAGTGGTTAAGATTCCTCACTTCTATTGCAGGAGGCATGAGTTCAATCCCTGGGCAAGAAAGTAATATCCCACAGGCTGTGGCACACACAACAAACAAACAAACAGAAAGGATGAAGTGCCTTGTAGAAATTCCACTTTATTGATCTTAAAAGTCTCTGTCAAGTCACTTATACACTGGCTTTTAAAATGTTTGTGTGTGTGTTTAACATCGTTTCAGTTTTTACTGAAAATTAAGTTTTGATTCAAGATTTAATTATTGATGACGGCCCCTAACATTATGCTTTCAGTTTATTGTGGGATGAAGGACTTAATGAATCAAATTTCCATTTGGTTTCATTAAGTGTGACTGGAAAGTTGCGTGCAGTGAAAATCTACCACATAGTGATACTCATCTGTGAGCTTTTAGTCTGAACTACAAGGTTATATCTTGTGCCACCTTCTTTCACAGCATCCTTTCTTTGTTACCTGTCCATTCACTAAGGCCAACAGTCAATACAAATACCAATACAAACTTGCTAGATTTCATAAAAACTCAACAATGCCTGTAGGCTTAAAAAGAGATGAGATGTGATCCACAAAACAAAAGTTCAAATGAACAACTGAGCTAAAGAGAAAGAAAGTGAAAGGCTCCCCGCCCCCCCTTTTTTTTAATGATCTATTTGTTGTTAAAACAAGCTGACCTACAGAAATTAGAGGACTGGGGCTACAGGTATTTATTCAGTGGAAAAAATACTTAAATTGGTAAAGACAGAACCTGGGTGAATTCCAGATTATTCAGAAAAGATTATGTTTCATCAATATCATACCTAATCAAATGTGACTTTTTTTTTAATTAAACAAACGCTTATTTTGGTTAACTATTCCATCATCACTCTAGACCACTCTGTATAGAATAATCATTCAGGGTGTACAGCTGAGTTGTCAAAATTCTGAAAGGGGGTTTCTAAGATAATCATAAGTCACAAGGAGATATTTTTCCTCTTATATGAAGGCACAATAGGCTTCCTCATTGTCTATCTCTGCTTTAATAAGACGTTCCTCTCCATGATGGACTCTCCAAAGAGAAGCATCCTGCACTATGACATCAGCTAGGAACTTTCCAGGTATGCAATTCCATCATCAGACAGCAGAGACAACGGTTGCATTTCAACAGATCTGCAGGACAGACACAGGCACTGGCACTTGAATGCTCAAAACAACACTGTTTGAAGTGTAAAGAGACTTGAACTTAACTGAGAGCTCAACAACATCAAATTCATACATTAAACATCTTACCCAAAGGTTACTATAAAAACACCTCAAAGAATTTCTATACACTCAATACTTATATTCATTTTACTATTTCAGCTAAGTTTTATAGGTCATTATATTTGTGATGACAATGTATGAGAATGTAGCTTTACCCACATCATTTACTATAACATAATCTGTGTACTGAGCTTCCCTGGTGGCCCAATGGCAAAGAATCCACGTGCAGTGCAGGAGCTTCAGGAGACTCGGGTTTGATCCTTGGGTCAGGAAGATCCCCTGAAGGAGGGCATGGCAACCTACTGCAGTATTCTTGCCTGGAGAATCCATGGACAGAGGAGCCTGGTGGGCTACAGTCCATGGGGTCACCAAGAGTTAGACACAACTGAAGTGACTTAGCACACATGCATGCAATCTGTGTATTAACATTCACCAAAAAATCCCTCTCCATAAATATAACAATGAAAGCATAAGATAAAAAGGAGTGACATGGCATACTCCTTTATATGAGTTCCCTGCAGCATAAGTATGCTATCTTCTCAGGTAGTTCCCTACTGCATAAGAATGTTATCTTCCTAGGTGGCACTAGTGGTAAAGAACCTGCCAGCCAATACAGGAGAAGTAAGAGATGTGGTTCAATCCCGGGGTCGGGAAGATCCCCTGGAGGAGGGCACGACAACCCACTCTAGTACTCTTGCCTGGAGAATCGCATGGACAGAGGAACCTGGCAGGCTATGGTCCATAGGGTTGCAAAGAAGTGACTTAGCACACATGCACCTACAAGAAGTATAGGATTTTCATCATAAACAAGAAATGTATGGCTGTAGATATCTGACATTTATATAATTTTAATCTGTGACAATAAAAAAAATGCTGAAAAAATATCTAACAATTCTATCAGTCAAGGTAGGCTGGGTTGTGCTACAGTAAGAATACCCTAAAAAAACAGCAGTTAACTCAACAAAAAAGTTTAATGAAAATTAATTCTACAGTGCCCATCCACTCTGTCTCTGAGTTTGGCCAAATAATGTATAACGGCAAACATGACACAGAAAAGTCTTGAAAAGCACTTGCAGGGTTGGGTTTGTCCTCTCTCTTGTGCTCCAGCCCCTGCTATGAAAATAGACAAAGATGAGCCTATGGGTCTCAGAGAGAAGACCTGGGTGCCCAGTTGCTTCAGCTGACATCCAGCTGACCCTAAGCATTTGAGAAGTGCAGCCAAAATCAGCAGAACTGAGCTAACATCTCAGTGTGAAAGGGAAAGTGTTAGTTGCTCAGTCGTGTCTGAATCTTTGTGATCCCATGAACTGCAGCCCACCAGGCTCCTCTGTCCATAAAATTGTCCAGGCAAGAATAATGGAGTGGGCTGCCATTTCCTCCTCCAGGGGATCTTTTGAACCCAGGGACCAAACCCGGGTCTTCTGGACTACAGGTGAATTTTTTACCATCTGGGCCACAAATGTTTCTTATTATGTACCTCTGAGAGTTTGTGGTTGTTGTTACACAGCATTGTTTTGATGACAGATGACTGATAAATCAACTGGTCTCCTGGTATCAGAATGTATCTCTCCGTTTATTTTCCTGTCTTGATGGACACCATTTAAAATCAGTTTCAAGCCTACATCTATGTGTCAGCTTCCGCAATCCACAGACCAAGAGTTACACAGAATGCACAAAGGAATACTTTGTGAGTATACTCTTTGTTATGGTATTTCTTTCCAATATATCACATGTTAACATGAGTCATTCTCCTTGACCCAGTGGAGCTCTACTTTTTCCACAGTGTTTAGTGCTTCTGTCCACTGGCATCATCACTTCTCTTCTTCCTTCCACACACAACTGCAAAGATAACTATGTGTCATCACCTCTAAGCCACCCTCCAAAGGTCAAGGGCTATATATTGGATCCTGGAGGTGAAAATCCAAGGGGAAGACTTGCTTGCTCTTTTGCCTAGATGTGAACACAACCCCTTCATATATGGAGGGCTTCCCTTAAGCACTCTTCAAGAACACCCAAGTTGCTAACCCAGTTTTTCTCTCGCTACTCAGAAGTAGGGAGTCCCTCTTTCCCTGCAATGCTTTCTTGCCTATCTTCTTGCTCTACTCTGCAGATTCAAATAAGACCTGACTAATGGCCCCATTCTGAGCCAGACTCCCAGGCTCCCTACTAACATCAAGGAGAGGCTGGGTACCTCATCATGTCAGCTATAGATACAATGTCACCTGATGCGAAGACCCGACTCATTGTGAAAGACCCTGATGCTGGAAAAGATTGATTGATGGCAAAAGGAGAAGGGGGTGTTAGAAGATGAAATGATTAAACAGCATCACCAACTCAATGGATCTGAGTTTGAGCAAACTCTGGGAGATGGTGAAGGACAGGGAAACCTGGTGTGCTGCAGTCCATGGGTTGCAAAGAGTCTAACACGACTTAGAAATTGAACAACAACAACTCCAACATATACCAACAGGAGAAAACCTGCCACAGGGAAATTGGTTTTTAGGAACCATAACTCAAACTCCTATAGGATCAGGTATAAAAGAAATTACAAGACACTTACTCCTTGGAAGAAAAGCTATGACCAACCTAGACAACATATTAAAAATCAGAGACATTACTTTGCCAACAAAGGTCCATCTAAACAAAGCTATGGTTTTTTCAGTAGTCATGTATGAACGTGAGAGTTGGACTATAAAGAAAACTGAGTGCTAAAGAATTGATGCTTTTGAACTGTGGTGTTGGAGAAGACTCTTGAGAATCCCTTGGACTGTAAGGAGATCAAACCAGTCCATCCTAAAGGAAATCGATCCTGAATATTCATTGGAAGGACTGATGCTGAAGGTGAAACTTCAAAACTTCGGCCACCTGATGTGAAGAACTAACTCATTGGAAAAGACCCTGATGCTGAGAAAAATTGAAGGTGGGAGGAAAAGGGGATGACAGAGTATGAGATGGCTGGATGGCATCACCAACTTGATGGACATGAGTTTGAGTAAGCTCTAGCAGTTGGTGATGGAAAGGAAAGTCTGGCATGCTGCAGTCCATGGGGGTGCAAAGAGTTGGACACAACTGAGTGACTGAACTGAACTGATAGGATCAAGTAAGTAATGCACATGAATGCTGGTGCTGGCTGGGGCTAGAGTTGACTGAGTGAGTGAGTGAAAGTCACTCAGTCATGTCTAACTCTTTGTGACCCCATGGATTATACAATCCATGGAATTCTCCAGGCCAGAAAACTGGAGTGGGTAGCCTTTCCCTTCTCCAGGGGATCTTCCCAACCAGAGATCAAACCCAGGCCTCCTGCATTGCAGGCGGATTCTTTACCAGCTGAGCTACCAGGGAAGCTCTCAGAGGTGACTAGAGTCTGCTATTAATAGTTGTATCCAAACCATTAAGAGCTACTCAAGCTTTGTCAATCCTTTTCAAGAAAAATGTTTCAATCTTTCAAATGCTCAAAAGAAATAAAATATATTTAGTTGGCCAGTAATTTTTAAAGACAATCTTAACCTGGTACAAACAAAATATATATTTATGCTAACCCTGATGCTAGGAAAGATTGGAGGCCAAAGAGAAGAGGTCAGCAGAAGATGAGATAGCATTACTGACTCAATGGACATGAATTTGAGCAAACTCCAGGGGCCAGTGAAGGACAGAACAGGCTTGTGTGCCTGCAGCCCATGGGGTCATGGAGTCAGACACGAACTTAGCGACTGAACAACAACAACAACATAATTTTGTTACCTTTGAATCAGGAAGTGGCAACTAACCAAAGGGGGCTGATCCAGTTAGAGGATATTTCCATCAGCAAAATAGTATCTTTAGAATAGGAAAACCTGAGAGGTACCTGAACCACAGTGTTTATTGAAAGCAACACATTCCCATCTTACCTTTAACTGAGTTTTGCTGTCTGAATGTTACACAGGGGCACTCACTCACAGGCTACCTAGGCAAACCTGCATTGTCACTGTGAAACTGCAGTTTCTGCCAACATAAGTATGTACTGAAATAGAATCTTCACCCTCATTCCAATGCTTAATGAGCAATTGTTATGCTCAGGTTATTGCTTCAGTTGTGTAAGGTATTTGGAGTGGAAGAAAAAATTGTCTCTACCCTCAGGAAATAGGTAACCACACAAGAGAGTATTTAGTAAACAAAGAAATTTATGACTTTCAGACTTTTGTGTCAGAAAAAGGAAATTTTAAAAAATGGATTTGACTTATTTATCTGGGTATCTTGTATATTGGCCAAATAATTTGAATTTGGAATAAAGATATAAAATATACTTTGATTAGAACCAAGCTGTCTGTGATCAGAACCAGTTAGTACCTGAGATAGTTAAGAAGGAATAGTTTCCTGGAGGCAGAAAATAAAAAAGAATGGTTTCTTGTCTGAAGGATTTTTATACAATCTTAAGAAACAATATATAGCACTTAGCACTTATACTGGTATCTTCATCTCAAAGCATCATTAGTCCACAATCCTAAAATCTTTGCATGTTTCATGAGGAGGAGAGAAGAGAAGAAAGAAAATGATTTCTGAATCAAACATTTAAACACGCTGTTTTAATAGCAATGACTAGACTAGATGTAGTCAAACTCCTTTTAAATTAATTATCTAAGAAGTCTCAAGAGCACCCTTCCTATCAATCTTGTTCGAGCTTGACCTCAAAGGACCACCTACAAAGGTGTGAAGAAGGCTCACACTTCAGAGCACATCCATGCCTGGCCTTGGCTGACATTCACTACATGAAGATTAATTAAGAAGGCTTCTCAGAATACAGATGCCTACCTAATGAGGACAGAAGAGACACATACCATTTTTCAGTTTGGTCAAGACACAGATGACAGAGTAGCAGATGGTTAACTTTAACATGGACTTGATGAAAATACCAGTGAGCGCCTCACTTCTCATGTGGTAGAGTGCTGAAGGCACCTCAATCATACAGAGGGATCCTGGATCCCAGCCCTGGGCATCACGGATGCAGGTCAAGTTCTGTTTTCCAGATAACAGTGCACATTAGTAGAAGTCACTGAGGTTTAGAACTGAACGTGCTGGTTTTAGAGGAGTCCATTTATATCAGCCCTAACAGATGTATCCCAACCTTTAACCCAGAATAAGATGAATTCACTTAAGCTCACATCTAAATGAATACACATTCAGCTTATTCCTTTAGAGACCTTCTGTCCAGCTGAATTATGGGGTAGTTTTTGCAGTTAAGTTGTGGCTTAGAGTTGGGAAAAGGGGAAAAGCTGCCTAAGTAAAGTATGTTCTCAGTCTCCTTCCCTGGAACCTGCTAGAATGAAGGAGAGTAATAGATATAATCACATATACTAAAAACAGAAAATATTTACAATACAAATGCAAACCAGTAAAACTCAACTAAAGGTACACAGAACCAAAAAGCTTCTCTCCAAAGCCTGACCAGAAAGTAGATTTCTCTGGAATTAACAAAGAGAATTCTCAGAGTCTCAATCAATGATCCACTTTCAGACAATTAAACTAGAGAAACTGAAAATGAAGCCAGAAGAGAAAGAAAAAGAAAATAAATACAAGCATTCAAAGAGATGGCATCTGTCAATGGAACAGAAATAAACCATATCCAAATGACTAATCAAATACCTATAAGGGAAAATATGACACTAACCTCTTTCTAGATGATCCAGTCCTTCACCTGGAGATGGGTCTCCAGTCCAAAGAATGGTACAGATTGTGGATAGAGAAATACATACAACATCTCTGAGCAAGTACACCAGCCAAAAACACTTCCCCCACCCAGTTTCATTCTTGAGCAAATTGTGGGCAAGATCTCCCAAAGAGATCTTTATTAGAAAAAGAAAAGATGAAAGCAGCATAAAATGGAAAAATAAAAGATGAGAGAAATAATTCAATAAGCTACAAAACCATTCATATAGCCTGATCCCATTTGTATAAATATGTATGTAAATGTGGGCATAGGAAGGCAATACCTTACATGAAACATTTAAAAATATAAAGATATCTGAGTCATGAGCTAGAGGAAGGAAGGGGAAATTTCTACTCTTTTCTTCATATAGGTTCAGTTTGATTCTCTTGAAATATCATTAAAAAAAAAAAAAAGATCTGAGTTGACCTTAGTCTCTGGAGAGAATGGACAACTCTCCAGGGAAGTACTGCAATGCTGCATCAAAGCTGAACCTTTACCCTATCCAGCCCCTGCCAAATGCTCATCCTCACGTGCTCAGTACGCCCCTGGTCCTTATCCTGCCCTCATTGTGCCATGCCCGGAACTGCTCCCCTAAAATAACAAGCAAACTCTCCTCTCTCTTTTCACTACCCCCAAGGCTATGATAGACTTCTGGCTGTACCCCCTGATATCTGTCTTCTGGTTTTCACATTTCATGCAATACTTTCCTCTTAAGCATGAGTAGCACATGGAACTTGCTTCCAACCAAAAAAATATGGCACAGTAAAGATATGTTCTATCTGTGACCACACTATATTACTAAGACTCTTTTTGCTAACAGGCTTTCTCAAGAGAATCCTGGCTGACTTTATGAGGTAAGCAGTCACATCAGGAAGCTTGACGTGGCCAGAACTGTGGGTGGTTTCAAAGAACAAAGGCACCATCAAGGCTCTCACTGACTGGTAAGTAGTAATGGACTCTCAAACCTGTAGGTATGAGGAAATGAATTCTTCCAATAACCTGAGTGCTCCAATACTTTGACCACCTGATGTGAAGAGTTGATGGCCAAACCCTGATGTTGGGAAACACTGAAGACAAAAGGAGAAGAGGGTGGTAGAGGATAAAATGGTTGGATCGTATCACCAACTCAATGGATATGAACTTGAGCAAATTCTAGGAGATACTAGAGGACAGGGAAGCCTAGCGTGCTACAGTTCATGGGGTCACAAAGAGTCAGACACGACTTAGTGACTGAACAACAACGATAACCTGAATGAACATGGAAGCAGATTCTTCCTCAGTTGAGTGTTCAGATGAGAACCCAGCCCAGCTGATACTTTTATTACAGTGATGTGAATTTCTGATTAGAGGACCCAGTTAAACCATGCATGAACTTCTCACCTGCAGAAACGGAAATCATACATGTACTGTTTTAGTCAAAAACAAAGTAAAGGCAAAATTCTGAAACTGAAATTATTTCATTTGGTATGATCTGAATCATGGTGCTAAAACATGAGCAGGCCAGGCAAGAAGAATAAGGAGGACTTTTCAAGATCTATGCTCCCCAAACACTTTTAAAACATCAAGTTCATTGATACAAATTTTATATTCAGTAAAATTAACTCTTTTTAATAGAAAGATTAACCAATGTTAACAAACATCCAGAGTTGTATAAGGACCACCATAATCAAGATACAAAATACTGTGAGTACCCCAAAGAGCATCCTTCAGTCTCTCTATCACCAGGACTCCCCAATACCCAGCTATCCACTACATGTTTTCCATTTATAGTTTTGTCCTTTTGTGAATGCCTTGTAAGCAGAATCATACATTATGCAGCCTCTTATGTCTGTCCCCTTTCACTCAGTCTACTGCTTTTGAGATTCATCCAGTTGTTTCATGGATTAGTAACTCATTCCTTTTCCATTCTGAATTTGTTTCCCAGGAAGTTCCTAAGATAAGAAGGTGAAAAGTAGGCATTCCATCACTTTTGACAACTGCGACTTCAGAAACAGAGCAGGCTTCCTAGACCTTTTCTCCTCCCGATATGCATAAGCCTGATGAGGTCTTGTAGAAAATCCCCCATCTCCACTCAGCAGCAGAACGATACCTCCCACCTCTGCCTTCTGAGTCTCAGGGAAGTGATCCAACTGGTAAAAAAACCTCAAACAAATCCAGAATTCTAATGAAAAGCAGTCTGGAAAATGTATCTTTACCTTTCTAGCCTTAGACATCCAGAAAAAATTCTCTTCCATTTTTATTTTTACTTCAAATATGGTCCAAAGATCAAAACTGGGAACAAAGGCTATGTGAATGACATAGCACATAATAAATGTTAAAAGTTCACGTTTTTAGATTCATCTTAAATATAAATAGATATTTTAATGTTCTCTTTCCACTCTCTCTGTTATGGAAATCACATTTTTTAAAGCAATATTTTAGATTGGTAATAACTTGTGATAACAAAGTCTATAAGTTAAAAAGGGACTCTGCCTAAAAAAAGAAAGAAGAAAAGCGTCATAAAACCTTGAAGGTCTTCAAATGCCTTCATTGTAGATAACTCTCACTGTCTGACTCTCCTTAACCTCTTAGAGCCTCTGTTTCTACATCTTAAATGTAAAATGATAGAGTTAAATATTTCTAAGAACTTCCAACTGCAAGTTTCTCTATTTTGTTAATTCTAGGATACTAGTTAGGACATTAAATGATAACTCACATACGTCCAGAGGAACTACATTAACATGATTAAAAATATGTTTTAAAGGGTGATTTTTTTTGCTTTAACCTAAGGAATAGCTGGGAGAAGGCAATGGCACCCCACTCCAGTACTCTTGCCTGGAAAATCCCATGGACGGAAGAGCCTGGTAGGCTGCAGTCCATGGGGTTGCAAAGAGTTGGACACGACTGAGCAACTTCTTTCACTTTTCACTTTCCTGCACTGGAGAAGGAAATGGCAACCCACTCCAGTGTTCTTGCCTGGAGAATCCCAGGGATGGCGGAGCCTGGTGGGCTGGGATCTCTGGGGTCGCACAGGGTCGGACACGACTGAAGCGACTTAGCAGTAGCAGCAGCAAGGAATAGCTGAGTAGGTTCATCAGTGGTAAAATGTGAAAATAAGCAGTGGCGAGTAATCAGCGATATTTCTTTTCTAGAATAATATAAAATGTGACCCAGCTTCTTAAGGAAGGGAAGCCATTAAACATTACTAAAGGAGGCTGAAAAATCTCCTACAGCGAAAAGCTTTAAGTAAGAAAAGATTACATCCTTCTGCAAGGGTTTAATTATGGCTCTTTCCAGACATTAGAGAGATTCTAGTACTTCTAATAATTATAAGAACACTAACTGTGATTCTTTTATTTACATACTGATATATCTGCTGGGATATGTTCTTCTACACAATCTGAACAGCAATGTCTATAAACTAGAGGTTTATTTTCCTTGCACCATAAGGCTGGAAGTGTTTAGTCCACAACTTCATGCTGTGGCTCAAGGACGCTGAGGACCCAGACTCTATCTTTCTTTTATTATTATTTACAAACTCTCTAGTTGCAGAGCACGGGCTTTAGGGCACACAGGCTTCAGTAGTCGTGGGCTCACTAGTTGTGACTCCTGGGCTCTAGAGCACAGGATCAGTAGTTGTGGCGCTCAGGTTTAGTTACTCAGTGGCATATGGAATCTTCCAGGATCAGGGATCAAACCCACGTCTCCCGCCTTGGCAGGTGGCTTCTTCACCACTAACAGGCTTTATCTTTCTTCCTATCCTGGGGATGCTGCTGGCCAGCTGAGAGCCATGAACTGCTGGTGTAGTTCCAGGCATCGGTCCACAGCTGAGGCAGGAACAATGGGCAAGGGCAGTATACTGAGCATTATAGAAAAGCAAAAACTGTCTCAAAAAACTCAGCGCATTTATGCTCCAATTTCTCAGATATATGTCAGCCTCACTATAGAGGATTCTGGAAGATAAAATGCAGCTTTCCCATTTTGATAGCAAAGGTTAAAAAGGGAGAAGGTGGTGGAACTTGGGCTATCAGTAGTGTTTGGCAGAGACCTCAAAACTTCAAAGAGTTTTTACATTTTTTCAGGACATCAGCAGCTACAGTTAACTCCCAGTTATATATAGGCAAGAATTATCTTTTATTCAATGATTACTGACTCTGGGAAAATGCTCAGCTACACTGTGACATGGTATGTCTATGTTTCTTTGTATAATTTAATCATGTAAAAGCTTCTCTTTTCTCTGATGTGTTAAGACACTTGTCAAAACATCAGATAAAATAAGATGATGAACTAATACTGCATTCCAAAATGGTATACACTAATGCCAAGCACTTTGGAGTTATTTTTGTTTTTCTTCCTGCTTACGAAGAACATGCAGTGAGCTGCAAAAACAATGTTCAAAGTTAAAATTTATACAGAAAGCAGAAGGAGCAGCCTAGACAGAACTGTTTCCAGCACGTTTGAAATGGTATTCAGATTATGTAAAAGAACACAAATGCTGTTGTCAATTAGTACAAGATCGGCTCTTGTTAATATAAACAAATATTGTAAAGAACACCATTTTAATATTAAATTCATGTTCTGTAAGCTAAAACATTCTGCAGTGAAACTTCTATCTATGTATATTTAAAAAATAGAAATTATGCTTATTTCAATAAGATTAAGCAGAGATACTATGAAAATCATACTGGTAGATTATAACCAAGAGGAGCTTATTCAGGAAAATGCCTGTAGTGTTTCACTTAAAATCCATGAATGCTGTGTGTTCTGTGATACAAGGAATATAGATACATCTTCCTTGTAGAATTAACCTAAACCCAGAAGGCGTTTTCAAGCTAGTGAGAGAGGAGATATACACAGATAACACAAATACCAATTAGAAAGCACCATGGGTCCCAAGAGGAGTGGAGGCAAAAGAGAGATGATTGTTCCTTGGGGACGCTTTGGGGAGCCAAGAACAATTAATTTGGATCTCAACCAGCTTTGCTCTGTCTCTATGTTCTAAATCACCTGGAGATTTAGGCTAAAAGGATGCACTAACCCCTCCTCTGAACTGTTAACATCCAACCAGTGGCCAAATCCCATCACCTTCAGCTCTCTCATCCCACTTCACTCCCCAGGCTACTTCCTTGGGAGAGGGAATTGTTTTCTCTCTCCTGGAGTTTTGCAACAATCATATGCTTCTCAGTAAGGGTCCTGGGGTCATTTTTTTTTTTTTTCCCAAAGGAAAATCTGACTATAGTACTCCCTTTCTTTAAACCACCACCACGATAACCACCGCCATCACCTCTATTGTGATTTGTTCACTATCTACAGAACAAAAGGACAAATCCTTGTGATTAAACACTCTGTCTTACATGATCCCTAGGGAAATGGCCCAGCTCTCAAGTTGGAAGGATTGAAAGGATGATCTGGAAAAGTAAAATAAAATCCCTGAGCCCTCTGATTTCCTTGGTAGTCTCATCTCTCTGGTGTGTTGATCTCTCTGCCTGTTGATTCCAGGCAGCACTTAGTGCATCATCTGGTTCCAGAATTCCTCTGATGTCAAGAGCAAACAACCCTACTGGTGCCTGCTGGCAAATTTAAATCCATTGCTTGCTCTCCAGGGACCACAGATTTTGCCCTTGGATGGCCAGTGGGAGTGTGCCACATTGGTTCTAGTCTGGAGACCAGACACAGAAACCTGAATGACTGGACAGAAACAAGAAGAGGGGGTTATTTGGAGACAGTTTCATAGCCGACCAATTGTACTTCTAGGGGAACATTATCCTCCAGGGACACATAGGGCTTCAATAAGTAAAAGTAATAAACCTTGTCTTTGAATAGTATTATTAGGATTATTTCTTTGATTTCAGCAAACCCACAGAGAAGCAAAACCAGTCTATATGATCCACTTGGTGAGCAGAGGCGATACAAATTAGGAAGGTATCTTAATGACTTGGTTCCTGTTCTTACCTTACTTTCGGCTTTTACTAAAGTATTCAAGGCCTGGATTCCAAGATAGCACCCTCTTCTCATCTATGCAGGCTATTTTTAACTACTTCCCTTTCTGTGATGTCATATAGCACATTTGTTATAGTTTTTATCCTACAATGTTGTCAGTCATTACATACTATTATATATTTCTTGAAAGAGGCACACATTCTCACTTGTCTTTCCAGTCTGGCATATAACATCACAATAAATGTTTGCTGACTGGTTAAGTATATATGTAGTAATAGTTTAATGAACAAATGAGTGAATTTTCTCAGGACCCTGTGTATACCTAATTTTGTTTCTTTTTCTATATGATGTAAATGTACAGCATGTTTCTTATAAAGCTCCTCAGTTCTAAAAATTCCAGCTCAATAAATCTGAAGAGATACAGGGATTAAGTCTAATTTTAACTGGATGAAATCTTTCAACAGTTCTAAGGTTGAGAACTCCCAGGTTTATCTATCAGATTTGAGATCCAAAACCAAGTTTGTGTAAATAGATTAAATACTTCTTGGAAGTTAAAAAGAGATGGAGTTAAAGATTAAATAGTTGTGAAGAAGCCTAAAAGAGTTTTCCTGCATAGTAACCTCACATATAGCAAAAGCAACATGAAGGATGTCTGAATTTTCTCCTTCATCAGTTTATCCCTGGAAATTCTCTAGGGCAGATCTTGTGGGGGTGGGGAAAGAATTGGAAAATATCAACCACAAACTTTTAACTTTATGAAAATAGTGTTTTCAGCAAATATTTTATGTTGTTCCCCTCTCCAGCAACCACAGCTGAAGCTTGGGACAGTGGGTCACCACAAGAGCATACAGTCAGTGGACAGAAGAAGGGCAAGGATGTGATATTAGCAGTAAGGTTTTTGCAAACTTACTCTTTTATTCTTTGCCACGGCAAAACAAAATACAATGCCATCTTATCCATTGGCGATTAACTTTAAACATATGAAGGCAAACAAGTCCCATTCCTGGTCACTCCATGTAACCCATACAGTTGCTCCTCCTCACATTCAAATGTCTTTCTCATTGACTTAGTTCTCAAAGTGGTACCCTTGACATTCACATTCTTTTTACCAACAACTGGTCCTATTTGATGATACTGTTTATAATGTAACTGGCATAGTCCTAATTTTAACCTGGAGAGCATTTTTATCACTGGCCACTTACAAACAGAAATGTATTTTTGTCCATTTCAACTGGTTTAACACCAAGTTATATTACATAAACACTCAGGTTTTATGGTCTTTTAAATTAAAAGTGAAAGTAGATATTCTGAGGCTGTTGCTGCTGCTAAGTCGCTTCAGTCGTGTCCAACTTTGTGCGACCCCATAGATGGCAGCCCACCAGGCTCCCCCATCCCTGGGATTCTCCAGGCAAGAACACTGGAGTGGGTTGCCATTTCCTTCTCCAAGGCATGAAAGTGAAAAGTGAAAGTGAAGTCACTCAGTCATGTCCGACTTGTAGCGACCCCATGGACTGCAGTCTACCAGGCTCCTCTGCCCATGGGGTTTTCTGAGGCTAATATCACATAAAAATAATATTTCATATTTCTGGTGTGTTACTACATATCATGTACCGCTTTAAGCTCTCTATAGATTAACTTTGAAATTCTCACAACCTCTTATAAGGTAGATAGTATTATCAACATATGAACAGGTGAGGAAACTGAAAGAGAGAGGGGTTAAATGAGGCAATAAAATATGCATTATAACACTTTTAGTTATGGATAACTCTTACATCTTGAGCATTCATGCTTTGCTACATGTTAGCCACATGGGATTAGGCAAATTATCTTACCTCATTAAACCTCATCTGTCAGATGGCCATTACAATTGTATAAGCTTGTAACTTGGGAGGATTAATAAGATAATGTGTGTGGCACATTGCCTGTCCTAGAGTAAGTCTTCAGTGATTTTCATTTAACATTATCATGACTAGGAATTCAAGCACTGATCTCTAGCCTTGGATCTGAACTAATAATTGGTCTAATTTTGGAGAAGATACGTAAGCCCTGTGTTTCCCAGTTTCTTTACCTGTGGAGTGAAAAGAGCTAAGCTCCCTCCACCGACCACATCAAGAGCACAAAATCACATCCAACAATGTTTGCAGAAGCAGTCGGTCATCTGTAAAGAACTATATCCACACAAACTATCACTTTTATTAAATCAGCTGGAAGAAAATTGCTTCAACCTTTCATTCTACAATTACCACTTCAGAAAGTTTCAGGGTCCCTGAGCTCACACAGCTAAATGTTTTCACAACATTTTTAATAGCAAAGTGGGAGATGATTCAAAAAAAAGGAAAGAAGAACAGCTTTCCAGAGTACATTCAACAAAGCAACTCTCTGAGTTTGTTGTGGGACACAGGTCTGTCTCGTCAAAGTTTTACAGTCCTTGTTTCTATAGTGATGGGTGAAATTCAGTGAATTTAGTGATCCTACAAATAACACGCAGACATCAAGAAAAATTTGAAATACTTTCAGTGTTCTTAATTCACTAAAGGAAATAGATGTTAAGATAAAAATAATTTATAAGATAATTTAAATAAAAACATTATAGTGCTGAGAAGACCAAACTCTAATTAAATATAAATGCTCTTATTTATTTTAAACTCATTTTCTGATGGTGTTGAGTAAATGGGTAAAATTTAATATTTTTAAAAACTAGAGATATAGCAACCAATAAAATAACACTAAGCAGTCATTCATTCCAGAAACTAAAGTTTAGTAACTTCCCATAGTTGTCATATTTAATGGCTTAACGTAGGTTCAAAACAAACCCAAATATATTAGTTTGAGAAGAAAAGTTGTATACAGTTAATTTTTGATTAATTATATGTGGCAGTGAAAATAAGGAAATGGTACTGAAGCAGTGTATGAAGTAAGATTATTTCATAATAATTCCTTCTATATGAGCCTTATATCATGCTGAAGATAAATAAAAATAAAGGTATCATCTCAGTCACTGTAGAAGAGGTATATACACACAGTTGCAAATTAGATTAAAAGAAGGAAAAAGTGTGAACTTTAGATATTTTATATCTTTCTGTGAAAAATAATATATGACCAGGCAAAAATAGTAGATATAGTCAGTATCTTATTTTCTTATTTGAGAATGAAGAAAAAGAACATGAATGGGATATCTCTCCAATACCATTTGCTGTCTATGCTATTCTTATGAAGGCTGAGTTAAAAATTACGTACTTCTTGGAGAGATGGTTAGCATGTAGATACAAGATGCAAACACTTAGATGTCCAAATATGCACGTATCCAGGAGGGTTCTTTTTGTAGTATTTTCATCAGAAAGATAAGCCCTCTATACCAACAGCCACAGTATCATTAGAATATCTGAAAACAGTTCCAATCCAATAGGGAGAAATAAAGTTTAACACAGAGTGACAATTTTGCATCTTTCCTAGGGCAAAAATTAGAAGAAAATGTGTGATGGATCTGAAGACTAAAATGGTCAGAAAAGCACAATCAATAAAAACTAAACTGGCCATATCGACCTACTACTCTCTTGCAGAGGGGACCCAGGAAGCACCCTGAGGATTTCAGTTCATTTCAGTCCAGTCGCTCAGTCTTTTCTGCCCCTTTGTGACCGCATGAACTTCAGCACACCAGGCTTCCCTGTCCATCACCAACTTCCAGAGCTTGCTCAAACTCATGCCCATCAAGTCAGTGATCCCATCCAACCATCTCATCCTCTGTTGTCCCTTCTACCACTCTCAATCTTTCCCAGCATCAGGGTCTTTTCTATGGAGTCAGTTCTTCGCATCAGGCGGCCAAAGTGTTGGAGCTTCAGCTTCAGCATTCAGTCTTTACAATGAATATTCAGGACTGTTTTCCTTTAGGATTGACTTGCTTGATCTCCTCTCAAGAGTTTTCTCCAACACCACAGTTCAAAAACATCAATTCTTCCATGCTCAGCTTTGTTTATGGTCCAAATCTCACATCCATATGTGACTACTGGAAAAAACATAGCTTTGACTAGAAGGACCTTTGTTGGCAAAATAATGTCTCTGCTTTCAAGTTACACGCATTTAAACAGGTCAGGCCTGTGACCAAACTGTAGGTCTAAGAGCAAGCTAAATGATAGTTTAATTGTGCAATGTACTCCCTCTATTTAATTTTGTTATACAGAAAATATATGTTTGCTGTGAGTGATAGCCTAATTTATTTTTAAAGAAAACTCAAAAGATTTTTCTTGTGATTATATCTGAAAACAAAGTGAACAAATCTTAAGTAAGAGGATTCCTGTGGTGCTAAAACTGGGAGTAAATAAAAAAAGGAATCACTGCAAAAATGCACTGGCGTCCATCTTCCAGAGAGAGAAACAAATGCTTCAACAAATCTTTAAATGTTTTCATCTTCTTAGGAATGATGACTTAAAAAAAAAATTTTTTTTTTAAATGAACACCGCTGTATTTTTCTAAAGATCATTACCTGAAATTCTATTCAGGTGGCTCAGACGGTAAAGCATCTGCCTGCAATGGAGGAGATCCGGGTTTGATTCCTGGGTTGGGAAGATCCCCTGGAGAAGGAAATGGCACTCCACTCCAGCACTCCTGCCTGGAAAATCCCATAGACAAAGGAGCCTGATAGTTTACAGTCCATGGTGTCACAAAGACTCGGACATGACTGAGAGACTTAACTTTCACTTTTCAAGGTTACAGAGCCCAACACCTGTTGCTCTAATATCTTATTTCATTTAAACACATTATAGAGCAGTGTTGATGTGAACTTGCTCTCAAGGCAAGAAAATTTAGATTGGAATCCACTCTGAAGTTTAATACAATCTGAGTAAGTTGCTAAATCTATCACAGTCTTGTCTTCAACATGAGGAGGAAGCAACCTTACTCCCAAATAAGTTGTAAGGATTCAGAAAGCTAAAGAGTGAAAATTTTTCTGAACTATGGTACATAATCTGTAACTGATTACATTATTACGATTATCATGTAAGAAGCAACAATAATAGCTATCTAAAAATAAAATATTTTAAGCTTTTTGGAGGATTTTTGTCTTAGATTAATTATCCCTCTGTTGCCATTAACCCAGGCAGACAGAATTTTTGAAAGATTTAATATCCAGTACTCACTGGGCAAAACTTTATTTCATGGCCAGTGAAGATCTGAACTATACTGGCATGCATAAACTCTTCATTTCCTCATTTTACATAAGAACATCACAGGAGACTTTTAAAGGCTTTATTGAAATCAGAAAGCATTACATCTTCAAATTGTCACTGCTCTTATCTGTATGGGTGGAATCTATTTTTTGAAAAGGAAAAAAAAATTAAAGGAAGTTTGTAAAAGTTCCTCCTTAATGAATCTTGACTGGCATTTTGTGATGACTTTTTTTAAACAAATATTCAAAAATAATTTACTTAATAGTTACTTTCCAAACTCTCCTTTTAGTCTAACACATCTTTTTACCCAAGAAAAGATCCTTTAACCAACTGCAAGTTCAGTTTAGTCACTCAGTCGTGTCCGACTCTTTGCGACCCCATGAATCACAACACGCCAGGCCTCCCTGTCCATCACCAACTCCCGGA
>SJYV01034789.1:0-12662 GCA_006410875.1 Neotragus pygmaeus | reverse complement strand
GTATTATAAAAGATTATACACACACACACATACCTGTATAACTGTTGTACAGTCACGTTGTTGTACACCAGAAACTAACACAATATTGTAAATCAACCATTATATGTCAATAAAAAGTAAATAAAGAAGAGCATAAAAACATTTACATTTCAAGGAAGCAGAGAAAGAATTATAATGATAAGGTTTTTAAAGTAAATGCTGTAAGAAAAGCCAGGTCAGAGACAGCATCTGGAAGAAGCCTGTCTAAAGTTTTAGTGGAGGGCTTCTTTAGGATTGTCTCTCTATTAGGACTGATCATGGCTAAGAGAGGTATGTATCCCATTTTTGGTCATTTTTTAATGTGCTTACTGGTATGATTAGAATATATTAGTGGTAGAGAGCACTGGGGACTTTGGGGTCTCACTTGGAGACCGTGACTGCATCTGAAAAGTCTCTTTCTAGCTCTACCTTCTACCTATCACAGTGGGTTTCA
This sequence comes from Neotragus pygmaeus, assembly GCA_006410875.1. Lineage (NCBI taxonomy): Eukaryota > Metazoa > Chordata > Mammalia > Artiodactyla > Bovidae > Neotragus > Neotragus pygmaeus. Next base: position 12,190 of record SJYV01034789.1, on the reverse strand, counting down.
GAGTTCTGTTTCTCTTTAGCTGTTTCCAACTGGTTGTAAGACAGTGTTAGTATGTTTGACTTCAGATACCAATTCTTGTTCTCAGTTCTGGATATATTTAACTTCTCTTCTGCTTCATGTAATGTCTTGAAAAGTAGACACAGTAAATATATTTTTCAGTAGTTATGCTATTATGTAGGTTCATAGAGTAGATCCCAGGTTTATAGTGAAAGTTTCTCAGTCATGTCCAACACTTTGCGAGTCCATGGACTACACAGACCATGGAATTCTCTGGGCCAGAATACTGGAGTGGGTAACCAGCCTTTTCCTTCTCCTGGGATCTTCCCAACCCAGGGATCAAGTCCAGATCTCCCACATTGCAGGCGGATTCTTTACCAGCTGAGCCACAAGGGAAGCCCAAGCATACTGGAATGGGTAGCCTATTCCTTCTCCAGGGGATCTTCCAGACCCTACTTTCTACTTCAGGAATTGAACCAGGGTCTGCTGCATTGCAGGTGGATTCTTTATCACCTAAGCTATGAGGGAAGCCCATGATACACTTTGCCAAAAATCAAAGAAGGCTGAGTGCTGGAGAATTGATGCTTTTAAGCTGTGATGCTGGAGAAGACTCTTGAGAGTCCCTTGGACTGCAAAGTGATGAAACCAATCAATCCTAAAGAAATCCACCCTGAATATTCATTGGATGGACTGTGCTGAAGCTGAAATTCCAATGCTTTTTCCACCAGATGCGAAGAGGTGACTCACTGGAAAGACCCTGATGTTGGGAATGATTGAGGGCAGGAGGAGAAGTGGGAGACAAAGGAGGAGATGGTTGGATGGCATCACCGACTTGATGGACATGAGTTTGAGCAAATTCTGGGAGATAGTGAAGGACAGGGAAGCCTGGAATGCTACAGTTCACGGGGTCACAAAGAGTCAGATATGGCTTAGCAACTGAACACCACCACCAAAAATAAAAAAAAATTAAAACATCCCCAGACTAACCTATCATTAGCAATTATTCATGTTTAGTGTGCTTATATTATCAAAAAATTGAAGTGCAACATAATAAAACATATGAACAAAATTTGATAGAGAATGAGTTGAAAACAATGCCCAGTACCTTCAATGACATAGAGAAAGGGTGAAAAATTCATTTTTGCTGTGCATTATAATGAGATTACATAAAAGCAAAGCATGAAGAGGAAATCTTAATTCTGTGAAATTATTTTACTGAAAGCTAAAATATTATAAGATTTTTTTTTTTAGCTTGTTTGCCACAAAATCTCTTACTGTTCCTACTGCTTGTCATTGTCTGCTTCGTCCTGGCTGCTATGTTCTGAATACACCCCCCCTTAAATTTATATGTTAAATCCTGAGCCTCAATAGGCCAGCATTAGGAGTCAGGACCCTTTAGAGGCTCTCGGGTTCTGAGGGCAGAATCTCAGGAATGGGACCCGTTCCCTATAAATGAGGCTTTCGTTGGGATCCTAGCATCTTTCACTATATAAGGACATAGTGAGAAGACACTGGTCTAATCCAGAATGAGGCTTCTCATCCAATCTTACTAACACCCTGATTTCAGACTTCACAGCATCCAATATGTGGTTAATATATTTCTACTGTTTAAGAGCTAGCCAGCCTCTGGTACTTTGTGACAGCAGACCACATGGATTAAGACACTGGCATTCCTTTGAGTGGCATTTCTCAGCTCTTGTGCAGACCCTAAGATACCCAGTGTTCATGGGAAATAACTCAGCCATTGAATTACAATAAAGAAAAAAAACACTCCTCCCACCCTTTAAGCCATTAGGAGCCAAATCTTTCATATATTAAACCACTTAGATTTTCAGTATGCTCATCAAGCTGTTCATATATGATTAATATATGAGAATAGAGTTTAGCTCAGTTAGAGATGTGAGTGGGTAAATATCCTTTAGATAGTCCCCATTAAATAGTAGACATGTGACCAAGGCTCGTTAGCAAGCAATTTTATAGAGAGCTTTCTCATACTTAGCAAGAAATCAGTTATTTGAGCTACAGATAAAATGTGATTTAAAAAAAAAAAAACACACATACTTTAGAAGTTTAGGATGCCATTTCAAAGTTTATATTTTGTTAACAAAAGTAAAATTCATGCCTAGATACAGGTAATGTATCTCAGCAGATAATGGCAGACTTTTTAAGATGTTTGTCCAAACTTTCCCTTAAAAGTATATCTTAAGCATATTTACTGCCCAAAATTAGTTTGATTAAAGATCCTAAATCTTACAGTATAACCTTGGCATGGAAGATGTTGAGAAAAATAGTTAATAAACTACCCTCTGCATGGTGAAAGTAACTTGGCTAGATTTATAAAAACAATTTAGCTGTGAGCAAAGTGTCCTCAAGTCAGTGGTTCTACAAGGATGTAAGTAAGGTACAAGATACACACCGATATAATCAGGTGAAATAAACTGCTAAACGGAATTAGGTAGTGTTCTCCTGAAGGATATCGGAGATGTCCCTGAGAAAAAGTGTAACTTTGCTTTTGTTTTATTAATATAGAATAGTTTCTTGATGTGACTTTCTAAAGTAGAATATTAAACTAAGGTTATCAGTGGTTAAGGTGTACACTTGTCTTCTTATTTGCTATGACTGGAGAGCAATGCATGTGTTTTACATAAATGCTAGATGAAATTATTTAGATGTATACATAAACAGAAAGACTGGTGCCTTGCTCTGTCNTATTAAACTAAGGTTATCAGTGGTTAAGGTGTACACTTGTCTTCTTATTTGCTATGACTGGAGAGCAATGCATGTGTTTTACATAAATGCTAGATGAAATTATTTAGATGTATACATAAACAGAAAGACTGGTGCCTTGCTCTGTCGCACAATATTTAAAAATAGGAGATGGTTTACATAATGAGGGTCTTTCACAATACAGTACTATGATATGGATCCAAAGAACTTTTTTTTAAGGAAAATCTCTGGGAGTGATGCAGGCACAACCCCTCCACAGACACCCTTCCTTTAGAGAGTTCACTGTGGAGCATTGTTGATGGACAGGCTTCAGCTGCACATATTTGGGTACATCTCAGATTTTGCTCCTATGGCTACACTGAGTGTGGAAGGGAGGTTAGTAATGCATCATTCTGAGAAAGTTTCATTCAGGTTAACCAGGAGTCTTCAGGTGGGAAACTTTTTGCTTGAAGACTCCTGGTCAACCTGGGTGAAACTTTCTCAGACATGCATTACGTCAAGGTTCTTTCTACCCAATCCTCTGTTCCCTTCCACACCGTGTGCAGAGGTCAGGCACACAACATGGTGTGAAGGGTCTACTCTGGCTGTTTCTGTCTTCAGCCTTCACACATGTTTTCCCTAGTACATTTCTTGTACACCTAATTCCATCTTGATATCTCCATCTAAAAGTATCTTAACTGACACTATATGTATCTTGAGACCAGATCACTGGCCAGGGATTATTTTTTTTCTCTAGAGTGAGATCTTTGTGAAAAAATGACAAATATTCCAGCCAGGTTTTAAATATTTTCACTTATGGAAAATATATATATTAAAGTTCAAGGGCAGAACTTGTTGCTTAAAAAAAAAAAGTCAGTATGTAGCATTGAAAATAACATGGTAGCTTGATCTTATATTGTATATTCCCTTCTTTTTCCTATTTTGAGAGTTTAGACCAGAAAGCTCTTGACACAGAGTCACTTTCAGTTGACTCTCATTCTTTAGGAAATAACACATATTGTTCTTCCAGTTTGTAGCACAGCTCAGTAATCAATACAGGTAAGGAATGGTAAGAATAAAAAAAGAGAAGCTGATTTGTACTTTTGAGAAACAATGTTAGGTGTGAGATCTAGTATAATAGGGTAATCTAGAAATATCTGAAGATATATGGATAAAATAATTTAAAACACTGAATATAAATATGTGGAATTTGCTTTATATCAAAATTATTTTGATATAATTTTTTTAGTATTATAATATTTACTGTGGGTTGGGAAATTAGCAAACTATCATATGACCATAATAGTTTAATTTTTCATTTCAAAAAAAGCAAGAAGAAAAACTTAGTAGAACAATGGCAGGGAACTGGGCTTCTTGGGCAAAGTCACAATATAAACAATTTAGCAAAAGTTTTAGGCTTCCACAAAGTTGTTGGCTGAAGTCAGATAGTCAATGACAGATCGGTTGAGTCTCAGACAAACTGCACACAAAAAGATCTAATCAAGATGAGAAAAGCAGTGGGATAGACACTCAAGCCATTGCACTTCCACAAATCACTGGAAATTGAATTATTCCCAGCTGTATCTCAGTAGATAGCTCTGTAAAAGATAAAATATGTTTCTCCTTAAATAAATGATACCTTCTGTGATTGTCTAGACTATCTTAAATCATTGAAAATTAAAAAAAAAAAGGGTTAACCCTCAAATTAGTCAAGTTTTATGCTTCTGACACAAACCATATGAGACGTTGAGAGCTTTTACTGTACACAGTATACGGACGGATTAAGCTAAGTATGTTTCTCATGATTCATGTCTTGCTGTGCTGTGCTAAGTCACTTCAGTCGTGTCGGACTCTTTATGACCCTATGGACTATAGCCCACCAGGCTCCTCTGTCCATGAGATTCTCCACGCAAGAATACTTGAGCGGGTTGCTATTTCCTCCGCCAGGGTCAGCCCAGGAATCTATCCCACATCCTCCGTCTCCTGCATTGGCAGGCGGATTCTCTACCACTAGCGCCACCTGGGAAGCCCCACGATTCATGTCTTGCATATCACGTGTATAGTACACAGTATAGTACCATGTACACATATGTTTCTGTTGTATACATAATATAAAACTCCACTTTCAAATTTTACATATATATTCTATATTTGGTAGCCGTCCAATTTTTATTCAAACATGGTCAAGTCGTGGTTGTCATTCANGTGTATAGTACACAGTATAGTACCATGTACACATATGTTTCTGTTGTATACATAATATAAAATTCCACTTTCAAATTTTACATATATATTCTATATTTGGTAGCCGTCCAATTTTTATTCAAACATGGTAAAGTCGTGGTTGTCATTCAGTGTGCTTGTAACTTGTTTTTGTTGACTAGTGTGTCTGCTTTGTGTTTTACAGAGACTAAAAATCAAGGAGAAGAAAGGCTGCCAGATGGAACCTCAATGTTTTCAGCCCCCTGAGCACTAGGGAAACACAATTTAAATCTCTCCAGATAGCGCAACTGTGCACTCTTACTCTTATATTTATTATTCAGCAAGCAGTGTATACTTATTACCTAAGAGATATTAATACCTTATACCTTGCCATAAATGGGGGGAGCTAACTCAGTTATCTGCATCCTAAGAATGAATATTTTCATTTCTTAGGTTGAAAATTATCCAAAATTATTTTATTAGAATTTCTTTTTTTTAATTAATTAATTTATTTTTTTTACTTTATTTTACTTTACAATACTCTATTGGCTTTGCCATACATTGACATGAATCCACCACAGGTGTACATGAGCTCCCAATCCTGAATCCNGAAGAGGACTTTGGATTCGGCACCAACTGGAGAGGTATCCCGAGTGGCCCCTCGCAACTGGCATGGTGACTGGCCTTTCCTGAGATCACAAGATTGGGTCCCTGAGGTCCCAGGTCCTAACTCGAGAGGAACCTACCGCAACTTGAAAAAAAAAAAAAAACAGGAGGTTCTCCCCTCCAGGCGAGATGAGGCCCTTTTCTACTGTGGCAACTCGAGGGAAATCACCCCTTCCCTCTTGAACCTTGAAAGGGTTCTTCACACACTTGAAGCAATTCAAAAAGTTCCAGACATACCCGTCTCCACTTGAGAGGAACCCCAAGGGTCCCGTCACAACTCAAAAGGAGCCCTGTTTCCCAATCCTCCTATCTAGACAATGGTTCATTTCCTGCTTCTTCGGGAAAGGTTTTGTGGTGTTCCCGTCACATATCAAGAGTAGGCACTCTCTACAGGAAATTTGAGAAGAAATTCAAGGGTCATGCCACCATTCCAAAAGACCCCGCAAAAGTCTCAGTCCACTTCAGAGGAACCTGATTTCCCTGCACTACCTCGACTGACCCCGAGTATTGACTCACACCACGGTGGCACGTATGACAGTCCTGTGGGAAAGCCTCTAGGGAAAGCCACAGAACCCTGTGTAAACTCGACGGGAAGTCTGACACTGCTGCTACAGCTCAGGAAGAAACTGGACGTGCATATCTTCACTCGAGATGAGGCCTGATTCCCCTGTGGAGACTCCAGGGAAACCCCAAGATCCATGTCAGCACTGAAGAGGAAATCTCGTGTTCCAGCCTCAGCTCCAGATGAGGAGTTAGGACCCTGCACTGACTAGAGTGGAATCCCGAGAGGCCCCTTGCAACTCGCATGGAGACTGGCCTTTCCTGAGGCCACAAGAGCGGGTCCCTGAATTCCCCGTCTTAACTCGAGAAGAACTTGTGGCAACTCGACAAAAACCAGTAGGTTATCGCCTCCAGGCGAGATGAGGCTCTTTTCTGCTGCAGCTTCTTGAGGAAAATCACACCTTCCTTCCTGAAACTCGAAAGAGTCCTTCACACCACTGCTTTAACTCAAGAAGTTCCCCAACATACCCATCTCCATTCAAGAGGAACACCGAGGTTCCCGGCAAACTCAAGAGGAGCCCCTTATCCCCCTCCTCTGCTCGACATGAGGGTTCTTTTCCCTGCTTCATTGTGAAAGGATTCCCGGCATTCCCATCACATCTGAAGAGGGGGCGCTCTCAAAAGGAAAGTCAAGAGGAACTCCAGGAGTCGTTCCACCATTCCAAAGCAACAAAACGTCTCAGTCCACTCCAGAGGAACCAGATTTCCCTGCACTGCCTCGACTGTCACCCCGAGTATCAACTCACACCTCGGTGGCACGTGTGACAGGCCTGTAGGAAAGCCTTGAGTGAAAGCAACAGAACCCTTGGTCAACTCGATGGGAAGACTGACACTGCTGCTACAGCTTGGGAGGAAAGCGGACTTGCATGCCTCCATTCGAGACGAGGCCTGTCTCCCCTGTGGAGACTCCAGAGGAACCCCAAGATCCATGTCAGCACCGGAGATGAAACCTCAGATTCTGGCCTCGGATCCAGAAGAGGACTTAGGACCCAGCAACAACTGAAGAGAAATCCTGAGTGGCCCCTTGCAACTCGCATGGAGACTGGTCTGTCCTAAGATCACACGATGGGGTCCCTGAGGTCCCACGTCATAACTCGAGAGGAACCTACTGCAATTTGAAAAAAACCAGGAGGTTCTCCCCTCCAGGCAAGATGAGGCCCTTTTCCACTGCGGCAACTCAAGGGAAATCACCCCCTCCCTCTTGAACCTTCAAAGGGTTCTTCACACACTTTAAGTAACTCAAGTCCACGACATATCCGTCTCTACTCGAGAGGAACACCGAGGGTCCCGTCACAACTCAAGAGGAGCCCCGTTTCCCGCTCCTCCTCTCTAGACGAGGGTTCATTTCCCTTCCTCGTTGGGAAAGGATTTGTGGCATTCCCTTCACATCTCAAGAGTAGGTGCTTCCTACAGGAAATTCGAGAGGAATTTTAGGGGTCGTGCCACCATTCAAAAAGACCCCCAAAAGTCTCAGTCCACTTCAGAGGAACATGATTTCCCTGCACTGCCTCGACTGTCACCCTGAGTATCGACTGACACCACGGTGGCACGTGTGACATCCCTGTGGGAAAGCCTCTAGGGAAAGCCACAGATCCCTATGTCACATCGACAGGAAGTCTGACACTACTGTACAGTTCGGGACGAAAGTGCACGTGCGTGTCTCCACTCGAGACGAGGCATGATTCCCCTGTGGAGACTGCAGAGGATCCCCAAGTACCATGTAAGCACTGAAGAGGAAATCTCAGTTTCCAGCCTCAGCCCCAGACGAGGAGTTAGGAACCTGCATTGACTGGAGTGAAATCCCGAGAGGCCCCTCGAAACTTGCATGGAGGCTAGCCTTTCCTGAGGCCACACAAGTGGGTCCATGACGTCCTTGTCTTAACTCGAGGGGAATGTGCGGCAACTGGAGAAAAATCAGGAGGTTCTCCCTTTCAACGAGATGAGCCCCTTNCCCGAGAGGCCCCTCGAAACTTGCATGGAGGCTAGCCTTTCCTGAGGCCACACAAGTGGGTCCATGACGTCCTTGTCTTAACTCGAGGGGAATGTGCGGCAACTGGAGAAAAATCAGGAGGTTCTCCCTTTCAACGAGATGAGCCCCTTTTCTGCTGTGGTGTCTCGAAGGAAACCACACCTTCCCTCTTGAACCTCGAAAGAGTCTTTCACACCCTTGCAGAAAATCAAGAATTTGCCTGACATAACTGTCTCCACTCCAGAAGAACANTGTCTTTTAATTTCATGGCTGCAGTCCCCATCTGCAGTGATTTTGGAGCCCCCCAAAATAAAGTCTGACACTGTTTCCACTGTTTCCTCATCTATTTCCAATGAAGTGATGGGACCAGATGCCATGATCTTCGTTTTCTGAATGTTGAGCTTTAAGCCAACTTTTTCAATCTCCTCTTTGACTTTCATCAAGAGGATTTTTAGTTCCTCTTCACTTTCTGCCATAAGGGTGGTGCATATCTCATCATATAAGGTGGTGCATATCTGCGTATCTGAGATTATTGATAATTCTCCTGGCAATCTTGATTCCAGCTTGTGTTTCTTCCATTCCAGCATTTTTCATGATGTACACTGCATATAAGTTAAATAAGCAGGGTGACAATATACAGCCTTGACATACTCTTTTTCCTATTTGGAACCAGTCTGTTGTTCTCTGTCCTGTTCTAACTGTTGCTTCCTGACCTGCATACAGATTTCTCAAGAGGCAGGTCAGGTGGTCTGGTATTCCCATCTCTTTTAGAATTTTCCACATTTATTGTGATCCACACAGTCAAAGGCTTTAGCATAGTCAATAAAGCAGAAATAGTTGTTTTTCCGGAACTCTCTTGCTTTTTCAATGATCCAGTGGCTGTTGGCAATTTGATCTCTGGTTCCTCTGCCTTTTCTAAAACCAGCTTGAAAAGATCAGTTGGAATAATTTTGGTGGCTCTAAGCTTTAGGGTTGGTCCCTAGATGCCTGGTACCTAACCAGGCTGATAAAGGCAGAATTTTTTCTCAGGGGTGTATGGGCCAGAAGGAGGAGATCTGGCTCTGCATTGGTTAGTTTGCATGTTAAAAATGTGCTGTGGTCTGACTTTTTAAGAATTTCTAAAGAATTGGCTTCCCTGGTGGTTCAATGGTAAAACATCTGCCTGCCAGTGCAGGAGATGTGGGTTTGATCCCTACGTCACAAATATCCCCTGGAGAAGGAAACAGTAACCCACTCCAGTATTCTTGCCTGGGAAATCCCATGGACAAAGAAGTCTGGTGGGTTACACGACTATACAACAACAACATTGGTTATTCCCAAGAGATGGAGTGGGTCTCTCTCCAGTAAGAAAGTTTCTTTTTTTAAAAAAAATGTCAAAATGGTATAATACACAGAAAACAAAAGTATAGATATACACAGTAGAATAAAAATTATAATAACACCTACATATTTAAGTTCATTTGTCTTATATTTTAGCCTTGTAACACCAAGAGCCTAGCTTTGCAAAAGCGTTATATTTTCTGTAATGTTTTATTATATTTCTTCCTGTTCCATTTGTGTTCTTATCACCATAAATTAGTGTCAGGGTATTAAGGGGAATTCCCCCTGTGCTATACAGTAGGTCCTTTTTTATTTTCTCTCTTATTGTGTGTATGCTCATCCCAACTGAATCACTTTGCTGTACACCTGAAATTAACACAACATTGTAAATCAACTATGTGTGTGTGTGTGTGTGTGTGCGCACGCGCGCATGCATATTAGTCATTCAGCTGTGTGTGACTCTTTGTGACCCCATGGACTGTAGCCTGCCAGGTTCCTCCATCCATGGGATTCTCCAGGCAAGATTACTGAAGTGGATAGCCATTTCCTTCACAGGGTATCTTCCTGACCCAGGGATTGAACCTGGTCTCCCACATTGTGGGCAGATTTTTCTAATCTCCAATAAAAGTTAAAAAAAAAAAAATCATGCCCTCAAAAACAAAAGCAATATGTCTCAGAAAGCAAGATAATTATATTTGTGGAGCAAAAATAGAATCCAATGATGTTCAATAGCCTTTCAACCCAAATGTATCATTTTTGCCATTTATATGAACTCAAGCTTTGAAATGTCCAGTGAAAATTATATGTAAACCACATCTGAAAACATTATAAATCTAATAAAATTGGATACTTGAAATTTAGAAAATACTAGTAGGAGAAAAATAGATGTAATATATATTAGAATGCTTTATTATGAGTGAATATTATATTTGGTTTTGATATTCATAACAACCAAGATAAAAAGAAGAAAAATGTAAATTATACATTTCTTATTTTCATTTAAAAGGAAGAATATAATATCATCCAGAGATAATCATTTTTTCTGGAAATTGAATACTAAATGGAGTTAGCAATATGAATGGACTATATACTGTGTAATCTATTTATATAATGCATAATTTCTTCCACAATATAACTTGTATAAACAAAATGAATATACTTTTTTATAGAAAATATAAGCATTTCAGCATATTTAAAATGCCAAACAATTAAAGCAAACAAACAGAAAAAGGGGTCATATTTTCAAAGGACTGTGTGGTCTGAACTCAAAGAAAGAATAGATATAATTAAAAACACATACTTTCTCAAATTATCGTTAGAAATTATAATTTCCAATTATAGATGTATATTTTCTTAGTATACTTTGAAATTGTGTACCATCGTCCAATTTTAATGGGACTTCTTTGTTGAAGTTCAAAGGAATATTCACTGGCCATGGAAAGACTGGAAAGAACAGACTGTGATGATGTGTTTTTATGACTTCCAATATGTTTTCACCTTGTGAAAGTTTTCAGCATTGGCTTGGAAAGAAAGTCAAAGTGTTAATCACTCAGTCGTGTTTGAGTCTATGCAACTCCATGGACTGTAGACCATCAGGCTCTTCTGTCCATGGAATTCTCCAAGAAAGAGACCTGGAGTGCTCAGTTTTACATTGACTTGGAATGAAGGTATATTGCTTATATGCCATGCATTTTGGCCATACCTTTATTTAAACTATATCACTATAGTATTCTACACAATTGCATTTTAGAAGTGGAACATAATATAAACATGATTCATCCCCTTTTCCAAACTTATATGGTCACTCAATATGAGTTTAGATGTTAAGATGAACTACATTGGAAAATTGATTTTTCTTAACCAGCATGACGTTTGTCAACTAGATTGAGCAAATTTAATTGGAAGAGTTTAATTTAGACTAAATTACACTTATAAAACTAGAATTTTAAATGATGTTATCAAAAAGGAATCTGTGATTAATAGTATAAAATTTCTGGCAACTCTATACATCGGAAAATAGTTTATAAGGATTATATTGAAAAAATTTTTTTGCTTTCTTTTTTAATTTTTTACTGATGGATAATTGCTTTACAGAAGTTTGCTGTTTTCCATAAAACCTCAACATGAATCAGCCATAGATATACATATATCCCCTCCTTTAGAACCTCCCTCCCACCTCCCTTCCCATCCTATCCCTCTGGGTTGATACAGAGCCCCTGTTTGAGTTTCCTGAGCCATATAGCAAATTCCAGTTGGCTATCTATTTTACATAAGGTAATGTAAGTTTCCATGTTATTCTTTCCATACATCTCACCCTCTCTTCTCCTCTCCCCATGAATAAGGATTATACTGAAATCTTGAATAAGATAGTAAATCTGTATAACTTAAACCAGATCCTGCATCCCTTGAAGCCACAGTACATAATTCTTTTTATATATCTTTGCCTAATGTGAAGATATCTGGCTCATATATGAGCCTAATAAATAGTGAAATTGATAGAATGATATGATATAATGTGATGCAATCTATTTCATCTTTCTTAATTCCTCCATTGCCTGGAAGAGCAGAGGTTAGTTTCCTGCACAATTCTGCCAAGTTTCTTACCCTGAGTTTTCTCATGTACTTACTTTCTTACTTTTCCTTCACTACCATCTTGATTTACTCTATTCTTTTTTTTTTCTTTTTTGTTTGATGTTTTGTACTCTAAGAATGTTCAAGTGTTTTAGAAGTAGTGAAAATATAAACGATTTTTCAGTTCAGTTCAGTTCA
>SJYV01034788.1:0-16571 GCA_006410875.1 Neotragus pygmaeus | reverse complement strand
CTTAAACTTGCCCTTTCACACAATTATATGGTAGAATAAATGTATTGAAAGCCAAGCCCTATGTTTATAGGAAGTGGGCTTAAAAGGAACTTGATATTATAGACATATGTTTTTATACATGTTAGATGATGTACAGTATGTGCAAGCTCAATGCTTGATTCTTAACTTAAAATTTAGTATATATCGGTTGGTTAATTTATTCAGAATGAAACTTTGAAGCAGAATCTTAGTTTTTGTTTCTTTTAAACAATACATTTAAAAAAATATTGGAAAACAGTTTTGTAGTTCCTCTAAATATTAAAAATTGAGTTACCATGACCCAGCAATACCACTCCTATGTATACACCAAAGTGAAATGAAAACATATGTCCACATAAAAAATGTACATAGCTATTCATAATTAGCTAAAGTGTGGAAACAATACAAATGTCTGATAAATAGATAAATAAAATGTAGTACATCCATCCATGTGGACTATTTTTTGGCAATTAAAAAGAATGAGATTCTGATACATGCCATAACACAAATGAGCCTTGAAAGCATGATGCTAAGTGAAAGAAGCCAATCACAAAAGACTACATATTATATAATATAATTTATATGAAATGCCCAAAATAGGCAATTACATAGAGAAAAAAAGTAGATTAGTGGTTGCCAGGAACTGGGAGGGAAAGGGAATAATGTATAATAGCTAATGGATATAGAGTTTCTCTTGGGGGAGGCAGAAATNCTACATATTATATAATATAATTTATATGAAATGCCCAAAATAGGCAATTACATAGAGAAAAAAAGTAGATTAGTGGTTGCCAGGAACTGGGAGGGAAAGGGAATAATGTATAATAGCTAATGGATATAGAGTTTCTCTTGGGGGAGGCAGAAATGTTCTAAATTTAGATAATGGTGGTAGTTGTACAACTCTGTGGGTTTATTAAAAACCATTGAATTATGTATTAAATGTGTACATTATGTGGTGTGGGAATTGTATCTCACTAAAAATGTTTACACAATTATTACACACAGTTCTTGGCTTAAATTTTTTAGGATTTTGTGGACTCAAAAAGATAATTAAATTATAGGTACTCTTGGTGTTATTTTTTACTTCAGGAAATTTTAGCCAGTGTAATGATTAAAAACCTAGATACTGGAGAAGAAATACCTTTGAGTCTTGCAGAAGAGAAACTGCCAACGGGTATTAATCCTCTCACTCTACACATCATGAGAAGGACTAAGGAATATGTAAGGTATGGCCTAATATTATATTATTCATCATTTGTAGTATTTCATTCAAAGTGGTGAAGAGTTCTGTTTATGAACTGTGAGAGTCCCTAATTTGGTTTCATTCAGTGTTCTTTTTTTAAAGTTAGAATTAAAATAGTCAGTTAATGTATATATTCTTAAACTTTGTCCTCTCTTTTTGAAAACAAGTTTTTTTTTTAAGTTCCAAATTTAAGTGATATCATAAAGTATTTGTCTTTTTCTGTCTGATTTATTTCATTTAGTTTAATGTTCCCAAGGTCTATCCATATTGTCACAAATGGCTGGATTTCCTTCCTTTTTATGGCTGAATAATATTCCTATGTGTGTCACATTTTCTTCATTTAACTTTGTTCTCTCATAACTGTGCAGTTTCTTGGGGGAAAATATATATCTTAGTTCAGTTCAGTTCACTCTCTCAGTTGTGTCTGACTCTTTACAACCCCATGGACTGTAGCGTGCCAGGCCTCCCTGTCCATCACCAACTCCCGGAGTTTACCCAAACTCATGTTCATTGAGTCAGTGATGCTATACAACCATCTCATTCTCTGTCATCCCCTTCTCCTGACTTCAATCTTTCTCAGCATCAGGGTCTTTTCAAATGAGTCAGCTCTTCGCATCAGGTGGCCAAAGTATTGGAAGTTTCAGCTTCAACATCGAATGCTCAGGACTGATCTCCTTTAGGATGGACTGGTTAGATCTCCTTGCTGTCCAAGGGACTCTCAAGAGTCTTCTCCAACAGCACAGTTCAAAAGCATCACTTCTTCAGTGCTCAGTTTTCTTTATAATCCAACTCTCACATCCATACATTACTACTGGAAAAACCATAGCCTTGACTAGATGGACCTTTGTTGGCAAAGTAATGTCTCTGCTTTTGAATATGCTATCTAGGTTGGTCATAACTTTCCTTCCAAGGAGTAAGCATCTTTTAGTTTCATGGCTGCAGTCACCTACAGTGATTTTGGAGCCCCCCAAAATAAAGTCAGCCACTGTTTCCACTGTTTCCCCGTATATTTGCCATAAAGTGATGGGACCAGATTCCATGGTATATCTTAAATATCATAGTATTTGGTTTGTCTTATTTTAAAATGATTTATATTATTCTCGAGACAATATTAAAACATAAGAGGCAAAAAAGGCATGTGGGATAAATACCTGGTCTTCTGAAACTTTGGATCAGAAAATTTTATAAATAATTGTATTGTCTTTTTAGGATCAGTGTCTTTAGAGTGAAATGATTGGCTTTGCTGTGAGAAATATCTAGACTGAAGAAATAATTTCTGTGAAACCAAAGCTTTCACATGATGTGCTTGATAAGTAAGGAGGGAGATATTTACAAGTAAATTTGTCATTTCTGTGCAACATGTTTTACCCAGCACAATGCCTTTTTTGTGTTAGTTTTTTCATAAATTCCTGAATTGCATTTGTTTATGTTTTTTGCAGTGTACCATCTTTCAAGTCTTTTAATTCTCAGGGTCATTTCAATTAAACTTACATAAAGCGTGTAAGAAGAGGGCAATGGCAGCCCACTCCAGTGCTCTTGCCTGGCAAATCCCATGGATGGAGGAGCCTGGTGGGCTGCAGTCCATGGGGTCGCTGGGAGTCGGACACGACTGAGCGACTTCACTTTCACTTTTCATGGCAGCCCACTCCAGTGTTCTTGCCTGGAGAATCCCAGGGATGGGGGAGCCTGGTGGGCTGCCATCTATGGGGTCGCACAGAGTCGGACACAACTGAAGCGACTTAGCAGCAGCAGCAGCAGCAGCAAAGTGTGTAAACATTTTTTTTCTTAACACTGATTAGTTAATTGTGTAGTAAATATACATAGAGATTTTTGAGAAGTTTTGAGAAATGACTTCTTTTAAAATGACATCTTCTTGTAGTAATGATGCAGCACAGTCAGATGACGAAGAGAAGTTACAGTCTCAACAAACAGATACTGATGGTGGACGGTTAAAACAGAAAACGTGAGTTACATCCAATTTCTTCATTTCAGGCTTCTTTTACTGTGTGTGTGTGTATTTTATTTATGAGAACTTTCATACTATTTTAAATCTATGCTCTGGCCAGTTTGTTTGTCCATCTACCACCACCACTCCCTGCCCTCAGGCAATGGATTATGAGTTCCTTGAGGCTGTCTTGGTCATTTTTATAGCATCTGACATACAGTAAATGAAGTTTACTATATGTAAGTTTTGCTTCATGCTTGTATTATTTTTCTGATGATAGATAGGTACCAGAAGTGTTGGTAGAAGAACATGATTGTTCTTGAAGTTGCTTTTTCCATTTCACATCATCTCTCCAAATCCTATTTGTCTTTCTAAATTCAACTACATGAGACTCTTCCTCACCACTCCGGTTCATAATAAAGATTTTCCTGTTCTCAATTTCAGTGACAGCTATAGTCTATATACCATACATTTGCTATTTATATTATCTTAAATTGTTTGCTGATTTAAAAAATAAATACATGTTAAACAACTAGACCATAAGAATTGATGCTTTTGAACTGTGGTGTTGAAGATTCTCGAGAGTCCTTTGGACTGCAAGGAGATCAAACCAGTCGATCGTAAAGGAAATCAATCCTGAATATTCATTGAAAAGACTAATGCTAAAGCTGCAGTACTTTGGCCACCTGATGCAAAGAACTGACTCATTTGAAAAGACCCTGATGCTGGGAAAGATTGAAGGCAGGAGAAGGGGACAACAGAGGATGTGGTTGGATGGCATCACCTACTCAGTGGACATGAGATTAAGCAGGCTCCAGGAGATGGTGAAGGACAGGAAAGTCTGGCAAGCTGCAGTCCGTGGGGTCACAAAGAGTCAGACGTGACTGAATGACTGAACAACAAGAATATGTTGCAAAAGGATTTTGATCATATCATTCTTTTTTCCTGTATGAAAATCTAGCACAGTGGTAGTCATGTAGGATTTCCTTGATTATACACAAGTTCCTTGTTGTTCAGTCACTCAGTTATGTCTGACTCTTTGCGACCCCATGGACTGCAACATGCCAGGCTTCCCTGTCCTTCACTATCTCCCACAGTTTGCTCAAGTTCATGTCCATTGAGACGATGATGCCATCTAACCATCTCATCTTCTGTCATGCCCTTCTCCTGCCCTCAGTCATTCCCAACATCAAGGTCTTTGCAAATGCGTGGTGGCTAAAGTATTGGTAGTTTCAGCTTCAGCATCAGTCCTTCCAATAAGTATTCAGGACTGATTTCCTTTAGGATTTACTGGTTTGATCTCCTTGCTGTCCAAGGGACTCTCAAGAGTCTTCTCCAGCACCACAGTTGGAAACCATCAATTCTTTGGCACTCAGCTTTCTTTATGGTCCAAGTCTCACATCCATACGTGACTACTGGAAAAACCATAGCTGTGACTATATGGCCGTTTGTCGGCAAAATGATGTCTCTGCTTTTGAATACACTGTCTAGGTTTGTCACAGCTTTTCTTCCAAGGGGCAAGCGTATTATAATTTCATGGCTGTGGTCACTGTCTGCAGTGATTTTTGGAGCCCAAGAAAATAAAGTCTGTCATTTTTTCCCCATCTATTTGTCATGAAGTGATGGGACTGGATGCCGTGATCTTTGTTTTTTGAATGTTGAGTTTAAAGCCAGCTTTTTCACTCTCCTCTTTCACCTTCATCAGGAGGCTCTTTAGTTCTTCACTTTTCGCCATTAGGGTGGTGTCATCTGCATATCTGATATTATTGATATTTCTCCTCACAATTTTGATTCCAGCTTGTGATTCATCAAGCCTGGCAGGCATTTTTCATGATGTACTCTGCATGCAAGTTAAATAAACAGGGTGATAATATATAGCCTTGACCTACTCGTTTCCCAATTTTGAACTGTCCATTGTTCCATGTCCAGTTCTAACTATTGGATTTGGCATGTAGGTTTCTCAGGAGACAGGTAAGGTGGTTTGGTATTCCAATCTCTTTAAGAATTTCCCACAATTTGTTGTGATACACAGTCAAAGGCTTTAGTGTCATCAATGAATCAGAAATAGGTGTTTTTCTGGAATTCTCTTGCTTTTTCTATGATCCAATGGATATTGGCAATTTGATCTCTGGTTCCTTTGCCTTTTCTTAATCTAGCTTGTACATCTGGAAGTCCTTTAATTGGCAATAATTTAATCTAAGGCCAAAGTGAGTTCTCAGACTCAAGTCTGATCTTTTCCTTATGTGGAAAGTATAGCAAAGAAAGCATTGAGATTTTTTTAGGAAAGGTATGCCCATAGTGGAGGTATATGATAACACCTCAGCCAACAGGACCTTGGCTGTCTAGCAGTGGCAACTATTAAGGACCATATAATTAGAATTATTCAGGAGACATAGAGACCTCTAAGAAAGAAAGTGCTCCATGCAGTAAAGTTCTTTTTTTTAAAAAAAAAACAAGCTCCTCAGGTTTATTGAAAACCTTTATACTTCTTAAATAATTTTTAAAAGTCTGGTCATCTGATATTTAATCTCAGAGCAAAATAGAAGCATTGGACTGTGACAGATATAAGTTAGCACATAAGAATGTCAGAGAATACTCTGATGGCAAGAGAAGAATCAGGAAAATGATTTAAAAGGACTCATATATTGCTCAGCCATTCCACACGGCAGTGCTTTCAACTTCTTCTCACATCGTGTTGTTCAGAACCTGGTATCATTTGCGCTGAATCCTGGGGTAAGCTGATGAGGCAGCTGATGGCCAGAAGAGACCTGCCCAGGGCTCTGCCTTCTCAGGGCCCTACCCTATTGCCTTGAAGGCTGAGAGGGGACCATTATTATTGGCCCACTTGGAATCATTTGAGAAGCCTTGGTGTATTAAAGAATAGTAAAGATAGTAACTGATCCTGATTATTAAAGAAATTTATTGAGCATTAAGTGCCATAAGAGGCACAAATGTATGTATTTTAGAGATGGTGTTATACAAAATGGCTAAAATATCTGCTTTCTTGCTTATAGTAGTAGTAAACCTATAATTAATCAGAACTTCAGTTATAAATAGCAGAGACCTTATTCTGATTTAAAAATGGTTTATCTGTTTTTAATCTCTATATGTATTTAATCTCTGTATCACAGATATAAACTAGTGGTTACCAGTGGGGAGAGGGAAGAAGGGAGAGGCAAGATAGGGGTAGGGGATTAAGAGATACACACTGCTATGTATAAAATAAGCTATAAGGATATATTGTACAGCATGGGGAATATAGCCACTATTTTATAATAACTTTATTTAATTTTTATTTTATATCGGAGTATAGTTGACTTACAATATCATGTTAGCTTGACTGGTGTACAACAAAGTGATTCAGTTATACATGTGCATATATCCATTCTTTTTCAGATTCCTTTCCCATATAAGTTATTAGAGAATATTGAATAGGGTTTCCTGTGCTATACAGTAGATCCTTGTTGATTATCTATTTTATATGTAGTAGTATATATATGTCAATCCCAAACTCCTAATTTATCTCCTCCCCTCCACCTTTCCCCTTTGGTAACTGTAAGTTTGTTTTCGAAGTCTGTGAGTATGTATCTGTTTTGTAAATAAGTTCATTTGTATTGTTTTTCTAGATTCCACATGTAAGTGATAAAATATGATATTTGTGTTTGACTTAATTCACTTAATGTATGATAACCTCTAGGTCCATCCATGTTGCCACAAATCTCATTATTTCATTCTTTTTTATGGCTGAGTAATATTCCATTGTATATATGTACCTCATCTTCTTTATTCATTCCTTTGTTGATGGACATTTAGGTTGCTTCCATGTCTTGGCTATTGTGAGTAATGTATGTTGGGGGTACATGTATCTTTTTAAAGTGTGCTTTTCTCCAGATATATGCCCAGAGGAGTGGGGTTGCTGGACCATATGATAGTTCTTTTTTTATTTTTTTAAGGTATCTCCATACTGTTCTCCATAGTGGTTTTACCAATTTAAATTCCCACCAACATGTGTGAGGGTTCCCTTTTCGCCCTACCCTCTCCAGTGTGTATTGTTTGTAGACTTTCTGATGATGACCATTCTGGCTGTTGTGAGGTGATGCCTCATTGTAGTTTTGATTTGTATGTCTCTAATAATTAAGGATGTTGAGCATCTTTCCGTCTGCTTTTTTGCTATCTATATGTCTTCTTTGGAGAAATGTCTATTTAGATCTTCTGCTCATTTTTAATTGGATTGTTTGGTTTTTGTTTTTTTGATATTCAGCTGGCAGGAGCGGTTTTTTATATTTTGGAGATTAGTCCCTTACTGGTCACTTCATTTACAAATATTTTCTCCCATTCTGTGGGTTGTCTTTTGTTTTGTTTATTATTTCCTTTGCTGTGCAGAAGCTTTTAAGTTTAAATGGATCCCATTTTTTTTGTTTTTGTTTTCATTACTCCAGGGGTTAGCTCCAAAAAGATAGTGCTGCAATTTATGCCAAAGAGTGTTCTACCTGTGTTTTCCTCTAGTGACATTATAATGCTGTAAAGGATATGATACTGTCACTGGGGAGAACTGCCTATATTTCCTTTGTAGCCATATTGATTTGAGTAAATTTATTCCATAAAACAAGGGATTTGGGGAGTTAAACACCTACTATTTATATAAAAAAGGAATTATTTCAAAATGATACACTTTACCAGTCACAGCTCATGAGATTATCTCTGAATTGTTGAACTTTTACAGTTAGTTGAGTTAATAAGAAGTAATCTGGGTTGGTTTTTGTTTTGTTTTGTTTTTTTACATTTTTGGTAAGGACTCAACTAAAGAAGTTCCTAGGAAAATCAGTAAAGAGAGCGAAGCACCTTGCTGAGGAATATGGTGAACGTGCTGTAAATAAAGTTAAAAGTGTTAGAGACGAAGGTAAGGGAAATAGAACCCTTCAACTGAATATTTAATTGATTTGTAGTCATTTAAGTTTAGCCTGTAGTTTATAAGAAACATTCTGTTTTATTGAAAGTAATAAATCTTTATAGCTTTTATCTTAGCATTTCAATAAATCATATTACTCTCACTATCAATTTTATGAGTGGAAAGAAAAATTTGTTTATTTATCTTAAACATGAATTTGTACATATTTTGTGACTGTGGCAACTTGGAAGAGGTGTTTGTTCAGTAATCAGTTGTAAATTAGTTTTGTACAACTAGTGTTTATAAATATTCTCAAAATTAGGTACATTTTGTGAATTTCTGCACCTTAACTTCCTGTGCCCTTGTTATAACTGTATTGATTTGTTTTATTTAATAAGCACTTACATAGTATTTATTCTGTGCCAAACACTGCTCTCAGCACTTTCACCTGTATTAGCTCATTTACTCCTCTTAAAAAGTCTATGAAGTAAGTACCATTATTGTTGTTGTTTAGTCACTAAGTCATATCTGACTCTTTGTGACTCTGTGGACTGTAGCCCACCACGCTCCTCTGTCCATGGGTTTTCTCAGGCAAGAATACTGTAGTGTGTGGCCATTTTCTTCCAGGGGATCTTCCCAACTCCGGGATTCAACCCATGTTTCCTGCATTGCAGGCAGGTTCTTTACCACTGAGCCACCAGGGAAACCCCCACGACTGAGTACAGTGGGGATACCATTATTATCCCATTTTATAGGTAGGAAAACTGAGGCACAGAAAGGTCGAATACCTTCCCCATAGTCACATAGATAATAAATGACAGAGCTGAATTTGGACCCTGGCAGTCCATGGGGTCATGAAGAGTGGGACACGACTGAGCGACTTCACTTTCACTTTTCACTTTCATGCATTGGAGAAGGAAATGGAAACCCACTCCAGTGTTCTTGCCTGGAGAATCCCAGGGACGGAGGAACCTGGTGGGCTGCTGTCTATGGGGTCGCACAGAGTCAGACACGACTGAAGCGACTTAGCAGCAGCAGCAGCAGCAGTCTTGTACTACCACTCCATGCTGCTAAACCAATATGCTATTTAGTAGTAGACAGATTTTGCTTTTCCAATTAATGAATCTTCTTCTTAAGCAATAGATATGAAAATAAGATTGTAGCAATGTCTACATTAGCTAGTGATGCTTTCTATTGCTTTTCTATTCAGTTTTTCATACTGATCAAGATGATCCTTCATCAAGTGATGATGAAGGAATGCCATATACAAGACCAGTTAAATTCAAAGCAGCACATGGCTTCAAAGGACCTTACGATTTTGATCAGATCAAAGTGGTACAAGATCTTAGTGGTGAACATATGGTAAGCAACCTTTTTATTTTTAAAGATTGATTCTGTTTTCATTGAGAGAAATAATTTCGCTTCTATAAAGCTGATGTCTTCTTATGTATATAATTTTGCTAGCCTGAGCCTGAAGCGTGAATTGATATAATATGATTTAATGAATAAGTAATGCAGAGTCTGTCTCTGAATTGTTGTTCAAGAAGTGACTTATAAGTAAACTCTAGGCCTGTATCATTAAGAAAGCTGTGTAAACTTTCTCTTACCAAAGAAAGGTACCAAACTTAAAAGCAATTAAGGGTGATCTGTCACTTTGAACAATGTTTAAAATGTTCCCTGGTATATTTTAAATAATTTATACAAATATTTCAGAAGTTCGGTATATTTTGTGACGTGAAAGAGCAGAGAGAGAGGTAGAGGTACAGGTTGTCTTAAAATGTACCAAAGTAAATGTCAAGTTCACAGAGTACATCACAGTTACCCCCTGAAAATTCTAGAAACACAGGGAAGAGTGTAATAAAATTAGAACTGGGTAAGTGATGCTGTGGGTCTTTGACCAGGGAATCTACTTATCTGTTTACATTTTTTAATCTAAAAGTTGGCTTATACATATCAGGTGGCAACCAGATTTGAATTTACTTTGGTGCTTATAATCTATATTCAATATCCTGTGATAAACTATAATGGAAAAGAGTGTAAAAAAGAATATGTATTATATTTACAACTGAAACACTGCGCTATATGGCAGAAATTAACACAGCATCGTAAATCAGCTACACTTCAATAAAATAAAAGTTTTTTAAAAGCTTGAGTTGTTTATAGTAAGTTCCTTAAGGAATCTGATGAATTTCCTTGTACTGTATTGAGTCTTTTTCAGTATTTCTAGTTTTAAGTTAAAATCTCATGGCAATAAGCTCCAAATGACAAATTTCTTAACATTTTTGTGGGAATTTTGTGGAAATGAACATTCCAGTAAATAAACTCTTAACTTGGATGATCTTTTTGATCTGCATAGATGTATGTTATCAATTTAATAGTGGCGATAAGGTTATTTGGGATTTGGCCTTTCCAATTTAAGGATTCACATTCTTTATTGCTTTCCCCCACATACCTCCCCACTCTTTTCAGGACTGTCTGTCTGGGAATTTTAGCAATATACTACAAAACTTTTTTTCTGGGGAGAAAAACAGAATGAGACCACACCATTCCAACACTTCCAAATGCCCAGTACTGTGAGGATTACTACTAAGGTGCACCTTATTCTTCCCTTAGCCCTTGTCAAGAGTTGTTATTGCTATCCTCAGGGCTGTGCCCTCTCCTATCCCACTTGCAGTCATGTTCAGCTAGGAGACTAAGACACCAAACTAGGATTTGTACTTTTGCAGTGAAGGTTTCTGGCCACCTCAGATCTCCCATTTCCGTTAATATGTGGACAATATATGGGTCTTGAAGTTGTTAGTTTACATTATAGCAAACTACAGCTCAGCTGTCTTTCCCCTGTCTTCTAAAGGCCCCTTTTGTGGTATTATAGTGCCACTGGACTGTTAGCTTTAAGTGGTGCTAGTAATGTGAGCATTATTTTAGTATACAATAAGTCCCCTACATACAAACCTTCAACCTGCGAACTTTCAAAGATGCGAACCTGCGTTTGCATGTCCAATCACGTAAGTTAGTTCACGTGTCTGGCATACATGGTCACATGTGTGCATCCTCTACAAGTGGTTGTGCTTTTGTGTACTTTACAGTACTGTATAAAGTACAGTAGTACAGTATCCTTATTTCAAGCCCAGGATGTCTGGAAGCAAGTATAAAAGCAGTGGTGGTGTAGGTGGTACTACTGTACTTTTCAAGGTACTGTACTGTAAGATTAAAAATGTTGTCTTAATTTTTTGTGTTTGTATGTTATTTGTTTGAAAAGTATCATAAATCTATTACAGTATAGTACTATATAGCTGATTGTGTTAGTTGGGTACCTAAGCTAACTTTGTTGGACTTAAGAACAAATTGGACTTATGAAGGCACTTTTGGAATGGAACTTGTTCATATGCAAGGACTTTATTGTATGTATCATTTGGCATACAACTTATAATATAAGGGGGTTTTTTTGGCTGAAAAATAATGTCTCAACTTTTGAACTTTGAACTTTCTTTTGTTTTCACAGGGAGCTGTGTGGACCATGAAATTTTCTCACTGTGGCAGATTACTTGCCTCTGCTGGACAAGACAATGTAGTGAGAATATGGGCTTTAAAAAATGCTTTTGACTATTTCAACAATATGCGAATGAAGTACAATACAGAAGGTATTTTTCCTTTATTGGCGGGGTTTAAAAAATCAGAAGACATTAGGTATAATAATACCCTCTTATCTGGCAATCATTTGCAGCAACCACTACTTTCCATAAAAGCTACAAACCTAAAAGTAAGACAGAAGTCAACAGCAAAAAGCATCTAAACCCAGTGAAAAAAACTACCACAAAGTTTTTGACTTTATCTCTCTTTTGACTTTATCTCTGCAGTATCGGGTATGCTGCAGAGTTAAATTCATGAACTATTGAGGGCAAGATTGTTTGGTTTCCCCTGGTAACTTTCAAGTCTATCCTAGGTTAAAATGAAATGTGTGATTAATCTAGAAAAAGAATGAGAATAATACATACATCTAATAAGTAAATAATGATTAAGGAAACATAAGCCATCGAAAGTAAATGTGATTTGTCAGTACATCAAAGAGTTTATGAAACTAGGTTAAATGGAAAAGAGAAACCCCAGAATATGCTGTGTATACACACTATTACAACTATGTAAATTATTTCTGTATTACGTTATCAGCAAAGTGTTTAGAATTGATGTTTTAGGAGCTTTAAGTGTATAGGATTCTTGTCTTGTAATTATTGTCATTATTTAAGTGCAGTACATTTTCACCACAAACCTCTTGTTATCCAGTCAGCCAAGGCCGAATACGTTAAGATATGGGAGAAAGAAGAATAGAGGTGACCATGGGCAGGAGTATAGAATATAGTTGCAGTAGTAGTTTGAGGAACATAGAAATCTAGGGAGAGCCACTAAACCAGCCAGTGGGGCCTATATACTTTAGTAGCCCCATGAGGTTGTTTGAAATGTTATAATAACATAATTTGAGATCATTATGAGTTGACAGAAAGTAAAGCTGTTTATTATACATTTCTTTTTTCAGTGGCCATTGAGCCCAGACACTTTTTGCCCCTTTATTGTTCGTCTTGCTAATTGTTCTGATTGACAAGAATGTCTTCACAATGAATAATGAGGATATAACAATGTTTTATTAAATTGGAGATGTGATTAAGCCAATTTATAAAGATTTTATATAAAAATAATTAAAGCAAATACTTTGGTGCCTAAGAGTTAATGCTTTGCTTGTTTAGAAAAATACATTTTTCTAGAATGATGCATTCTATGACTTTTAATGAGGTTTTACTGTATTATTTGTGATTGATGTTTTGTGTGTGTGTGTATATACAGTTGTATATACATAAATGCCTTTTTATAATTATTATGTCGTTTTAGGACGTGTGTCCCCATCACCTTCTCAGGAAAGTCTAAATTCATCAAAATCTGATACCGATACAGGGGTATGTTCATTATTTTATGGTTACTGTTGTTACATGCTATGATTTTTTTAACCATGAAATACCTTATTGTTTATCAGATATTACAGATTCATGAAAGCACTTAAAATTGAGATGCATTAGAAATGAGAATTCCTTCTGTTAGAATTAGTAAATGAAAAATTGTGATGGTTAAAGGTTGTCAGACAGTGACTAATATTACTCAAGCTACCATACTAATGTAAATCTAAACAAAAAAATTCCCTCTCCTCAAATCCATGTGAGATACTTTATTTAAAAATTTTCTCCTATTTTTTGCCCACACCACACAGCATGTGAGATCTTAGTTCCCTGACTAGGGATTGAACCTGTTCCCCCTTCAGTGTCTTAGACACTGGCCCACCAGCAGAGCCCCTAGATATTTGTAAAATAAAAGTAACAGATACCTGAATAAGAAGTAACTAAGAAAAGAAAAAAAAGATACTGAAATATCTTAATTTTTCCATCTTCTTGGTTTAGTAAATGCTTTATTCCAATGTCAGGTAGTTTAAAATATCTTAATGATTTTCATTTGGTCTCAGAGCTGGAAAGTTAAACATAACCAGTTTTAAACCTAAAAAGCAGAATGCAAAATATTCTAAGCTCTCCCCTGTGGTTCTTATGTATTGAGTGAGGCAAAGGTTATGTAAATAAAGAGAACCTAAAATGTTCACCTACTCAGTAGTATTTTCCTGGGATTTCATTAGCTCTATGGTATTTGACACTAATTTTTCCCTACTCTAAACATACTCCCCTCAGCTTTCCATGGTTCTGTTCTTCTTGTTCTCTTCCTATACCCCTGCTGTCTCTTCCTCTTCCACCCCTTTAAGTATTGCTGTTTCTTTTGATTTTGTCATTTGTCCATTCTCAATTAAGATATTCACTCACTGCCTCCAATCCTGAACTGGCTTTGGCTCCAAAATTCTTGTTTTCTTTCAAGAGCTTTATGTTTTTTAAACAACAATGAAATCTTATTGTGCATGCTGCCCTTTTCACATAACAATATATAAAGGCTCTCTCCACCTACATGTTCTTTAAGCACATCAATATTGAGTGTCTGTTACATGTTCCACACACTGCTAGATTCAGCAAAATCAAAGGAGACTTATTTTGTGGCCTCAGGGATCTTGCTGACTAGTGAAATAGATATACCTGCAGTTATAGTATTTGATGGTAATACTCTATCAAAGATACTACACAAATATACAAGTTAGTCTTATGAATCAGGGTGTCAGGAAAAGTTCCTTAGAGGCTTTGAATGAGGAGTCAATTATGTGAGACAAGGAAGGAAGGGGAGTATCAGAGCAGATAGCAAGTGCAAANATACTCTATCAAAGATACTACACAAATATACAAGTTAGTCTTATGAATCAGGGTGTCAGGAAAAGTTCCTTAGAGGCTTTGAATGAGGAGTCAATTATGTGAGACAAGGAAGGAAGGGGAGTATCAGAGCAGATAGCAAGTGCAAAAGCATGGAGGCTGAAATAGCATGGCATGTTAAAGGTACTACCACGCTGGACTAAAGGCTGCATGTGTGGGAGTTGCAGGAAAGGAGACAGGATTGGGATTTTAAGTGGCTTTTTATGTTAAACCAAGGCATGAACTTTATCCTCAAGGTACTGGGCAAGGATGGGCCTTGAGGAGTTTAGATCAGAAGCCGAGTTAAAATGTTTAGATTTTTGTTTTGGAAAGAGCATTCTGGTAGCAGTGTACAAGACAGATTGGATGGAGGTTCCAGGCTAGAGACAGGAAGACCATTTAAGACGCTCTCAACTTCATAAAAAAATGAGTACTTCAATTATGGTAGATTAAGATAGCAATGAGTCTAGAAACCATAAAGAGGAGCTGGATTTGAGAAACAGAAAAGAAAGAATTGATAACTCACTACCTGGGGCAAAAGATGAGTAGCATAGGATGATTCCCATGTGTCTGACTTGAGCAGCTGGTTAGATATTAGTGATCATTCATGAAAATGTATTTTCTTATTATCTACTCACAACCCTGCTTCTGCTCTTTTGAGCCATCTTTAATGGCATCAACATCCATAAATTACCTTTTTAACTCAGTTAGAAACACTCTTACTACTTTTTCTTTCTTACTCACAGGTCAAATTAGTTAAAAATTCTATCCAGTCTACCTCTTCCTATGCCCATGGAATCTGTCACCTCATCACTCAAATCATCTTGACCCTTAATACTTATTTAGATGCTTGCTGTAGCCTCCTAATTGGGTTTTCTGTCTCTGGTCTCTACTGCCACTAGATTTTTTTTTTTTTGCCACACCACAAGGCTTGCAAATGGAACCTATGGCCGCTGGTTTGGAANTTATTTAGATGCTTGCTGTAGCCTCCTAATTGGGTTTTCTGTCTCTGGTCTCTACTGCCACTAGATTTTTTTTTTTTGCCACACCACAAGGCTTGCAAATGGAACCTATGGCCGCTGGTTTGGAAGCTAGGAATCCTAACCACTGGACTATCAGGGAATTCCAGACCTGAGTGTATCATTTTGTGATTTAAAATCGTCTAGTGGCTCCTTGTCATCATCCTTCCTGATATTACCTCTTCTTACCTTTTTAACTCAGTACTAATTTCCTAGTACCTCTGCATCCTACTTGCTGGGCCAGGTGTAGGTCTGTACCCTAAATACTCACTTTCATGTCTTCATTCATGTGGTTTGCTTTGCCAGGAATTCCCTTCCTATCCCCTTTCCTTACAGAGCAAAGCCCTACTTATCCTTCAAGATTCAGCCTAAATATCTTATCTTCTCTTATTATTTTCCCTGAGTCATGCAAGCAAAATTGTTTCTCACTTGTGTTCTGATAGTATGTCATATGTACTTTGACATTGATATTACTTACTGTGTCTTCCTTGGCAGTTTGTCCCTCTGGCTAGGCTCAGAACCGATTGAAGGCAAATTTCTTTGTATCACAGATCTTAGTATCCTTGAACCTNCAAAATTGTTTCTCACTTGTGTTCTGATAGTATGTCATATGTACTTTGACATTGATATTACTTACTGTGTCTTCCTTGGCAGTTTGTCCCTCTGGCTAGGCTCAGAACCGATTGAAGGCAAATTTCTTTGTATCACAGATCTTAGTATCCTTGAACCTAACCCCATGCCTGACTGCAGCAGGCCTAAATCAGTGTTAAATTACCACTTCTATGCCTTTCTTTCATTCCTATTCCCTTATCTGGATGCCTGCAGTCTCCCTTTTTTTTTCTACTTTAAACTTGCCTGTTCTTCAAGGCCCATTTCCACCATAAAGCCTTCACTAACTAATGTAGTGGTTAAAATTTTAACTACTTTGCTCTAGAGGAAAAGGATTTGCTTTTATTAGTTTAATTCACAGTAAAGTTTCCAGGTCTTGATTACTATTAAAAACAAGGACTATTTGTACCATCTCATATTATCTTATTTTAACAATGCTACTTACAAATTATTAACAGCTACTTCTATTCCTACCCGCTCCCAAACCCCTAAGTAACTCCCAACATTGTTTGAATAGAAGACCTATTAA
>SJYV01034777.1:0-10617 GCA_006410875.1 Neotragus pygmaeus | reverse complement strand
AGTCAATGACTGAGCGACTTCATTTTCATTCATATGTATTAACATGTTACTGCTAGACCTCCTGTTTTAGGAATCTCTCCCAGGAATACTCTCACCACTCCCTAGTCATGACATGAAGCTGCAGGTCCAAGTTAAATGAAGGTAGGATTTGCATTGGAATATAGAACCTTGTCCGCTGGTACTCTTAATCTGAGGACTCAGCTCTGTGGACTCCTACTTAATTTGGACACTCTCTCAAGAAAATACTGTTATGTAGCATAGACTTATGAACACACTTTATGAATCCTTTTATAGTGGTAATTGAACACAATTTTTCTTATTTCCTGTTTGTACGGTATGATATGCAGACAGCATGTCCATCTCTGAAATCTTTTGCATCCCAGCTATCAAATAATTTCACATCTCAGTATTCCTAATTATGTACTACTTTTCTTAAAAGAGAGCTCACTGAAATATACAAGCATTAAGTCCCAAGCTATAGAAACAGTATTAGCCTCCTTCTGTTCACACCTATATTATCAGTACAAAATAAAAAAGGAACTTAGAACTGATCACCTTCCTGTTCGTTTCTGCACTTGCATATGTCAGGTTACACAACCTGAAAATATCCCAGTGATATGTACTAAAGAACATCCTTATATAACAGGATACCTAGATTTTCATAGTATTTACACACGTTTATGCTATTTACCTCTTTACTACTCTGGTTCCACCTATTTACTTACAAGCCATAGTTTTAAAGTTTTTGCCAAATCAACATGCCTTCTTCAGTTTCGATTTAACTTTTAGAAGTTTATTAGCTATGTTTGCCTACTTAACACATGCACTTCATTTAAAGTGTGCTTTATTGGTTATAAATATTGCTACACATTTAATTTTAAAATCACTGCACCAGTTTTTAATAAAAACTAGTTTTTTTAGTCCCTTATTGGTTGGATGGCATCGCTGACTCGATGGACAGGAGTTTGAGCAAGCTCCGGGAGTTAATGATGGACAGGGAAGCCTGGCGTGCTGCAGTCCATGGGGTCAGTCAGATACAACTGAGCAACTAAACTATTGGGCCCATTACAAGAGGACTAACAAGCACTTCATCACAACCAGTAATGTGACATTCCTTACTTAACCAATGCCCTTCAAATGAAGGTTTAGTTTCCCATTTTTAAAAGTATCTCAGCATAGCCTTCCTTGATGCCCTCTCCTGTTTCTGAATATGGCAGAATTGCTTACCTCTGAACTGCTACCTGAGGATATGTAAAGCTCCGTTTTACTTAAGAGAATATATTTTTAGGGGTCCTTCTTAACACTGTATAATCTAAAGTATACTGTGCTTAGAAAATACCTTAGGATGAGTGATAGACACATAAAAAATATAGGACATGTGCTGAAAAAAAAGGGGAGTGACGGTGGTGGGAAGAGTCAATATTCAGTTTGAAGCCATACTTTATTTTTAATGTAGCTAGAAATATCCAGTAACTATGTATTTTTAAGCAGAAAAAAATTCCTTTACTTTTCCTTTTTATAGCATCATTGGCACAAGAAAAGGACATTTCTAGTTTAGAAATGATCGTTACGATGTTGAGTTCCTACTGAAACGAAGTACGTACTTTATATTAACCTAGAAATCTAAAAGCACAAGATTACATTTTCAGAAAAACAATTTTACTTTTACCCACTTATGTTAGAACATACTTAGGTAATGTATAAATCAAATAAAAAATTCAGCAGTAGCTGGTCCTGAGGTACTCAAAGCACACGTTGGAAATTTTGAGAATGGAGAACACACATTAACAAAAAGAGCATCAGCAAGCTCAAATTCAGGTTTATACGCTGAGTATTTTTAAAGGGTTTAAAACGCATGCTCAATCAGCATAGTTTTTTCTCACTTCACTGATGCATTTCTATTTGCTTGTATACAGCAAAGGGTGAGAACCTGAATTAACTTATGATTTCAGAAATGTGTTCCATGGAATTTACGTCACTGCTCCTACCACTGATTCCTCAAATAAGCAAAGTATAGCGGGTCTCATCCCTTGAAATTTCTGTTAAACACTGGCACTTTAAATTGAAAGATAGTTAAATAGAAACTTAGCTATTCCTGTTACAGTTCCTGGACTTAAGTCTCATGTAATGGAAGAACTGGATGTACAACAGAAAATCATTTTCTTTATCCTTGGGAGAGAGGGAAGGGGGGAGTAAAGAGAGTTGCAGTATTTAAAAACTGAACAGAACAATGAATCTTTCACAATGCTGACAACTCCACAATGAAGAATCATCATGAATCTCATTAATTCTTTAGTGATTAGGAAGTCAAGTTTCCCTCTTTGTGTATCAATTAATTCAAAACTCTCCAAAGATTAATACTACAAGATAAACTCAAACTGCAATAGGTATTTCCTAAGTAGGAGACCAAAAATCAAAGGGAATCCCTTCTACCAAGGTCCTTTGACATGTTACGATTTCACCAAAGAGAAAATCTAACACTTAAATATGAAATCTCTTCGCCAAGTAAGAAACTGAAGCTATTATGGGTATTACCCTACATAGTCACCGTATGCTATGAATGATGACAGCAATGATGTTAGTCAAAGAGGACCATCTTTAGCCCAAGAAGAGTAGGAGGAAAAAACTAAAAACGAGCAGAAAAAGCACACAANTTATGGGTATTACCCTACATAGTCACCGTATGCTATGAATGATGACAGCAATGATGTTAGTCAAAGAGGACCATCTTTAGCCCAAGAAGAGTAGGAGGAAAAAACTAAAAACGAGCAGAAAAAGCACACAAAGAATTGAGCATTTTCTGATGTGAAAAGGACATTTTTAAACACAGAAATACAGAAAGGAAAACATTCCCCTTATTTCCCCTATGTGGAAATACGAAACATTTATTTTAGGTATCAGACAAGAACAGAGCTAAGTAATCCAATTCTACTGCAGCATTATAAAAACCATCCCTTCACCACACTGTAAGATTTAACTGCATGTGCACAAGGGGACATGTGATATAAAATGTAGTACGACGGCTGCTGCCCTGCCAAGTACTTCCAGTCCCTCCCCAGGTCCTACTGCAATACTGGTGGTCCCAAGAGTTCCAAAAGCAAATCATTTAAGATAACAAAGCAATTAAAAAGACAAATCAAAATGCCTCAGTAACCATATGTCCAATTCAAACTTTATCTATTTAAATGTTGTATTTGTCTCCCACTAACAAATCTTTATTTCACTCAAACTTGGAACAATAAATCTTCCACACTGATGTCTCTTACTTGCCTAATTAATTCAAAGGAAAAAATCAAAATCATTAGTAAATAAAAATGTAGGGGTTAATACACCTTTTTAAATATTTTTAAGGTTTAAAAATTGCTTAAAGTTTTAAATTTCTAGTAAGAAAACATTATCTGAATGAATACCCTAATGGCAAACCGCTGTAAAATGTTTTCAGCTGCATTTGGGGCAAAGGGATAGGGATTATCTTCAAAGCACCCCAGCTTTCTTCATGAGAAGGTCAGAGGTACACTGGTTTGTATTATTGCAACATCCATTAGGTGATCTAAGTTGCTTTTCCTCCAGCAGGGCTTTATGTCAGAAGGGCATTATGCTTGACCTCCAAATTTGGCCGACAATTTACTGATGAGATTCATAACCTTTGGGTTGCTCTGATATTTTGACATATTTGCCGGGTTCTGGGCCACATCCTGGAAGGCCACCATAACTTCTGGATCCTGCAAAGAAAGGTATATATATTTTTATTATTAAAAAAATATTCTATGGGTCATCAATTTTATTATCCTAAATCCTATCTCTTAGACCTATAGTTCTGATATACAGCAGAAACCAACACAATACTGAAAGCAATCATCCTCCAAACTTCCTCGTGGCTAAATCAACTCAGATTTGGACAAACCCCTGAAGCATAAATATTATTAACGCGCACTTCAAAGTCAAACTCGACTATGTCACTCAAGACAACTGAAAAAAAGAGGTATACAATTTTGATATAAAGAAAAGGACAACTGGATATAATTACCAACTATTGCAGACTATTCCCTATAGACTGCTTTTTAAAAACCTGAACTACTCATTCTGAAAAACAGAAAATGAATGTCACGACTACATGATAAGCTATTGGGTAAATTCAGCTCAGTAAAATATGGCTATCAGAGTAATCTTAATATGTTCCCACATAGAATTATGAAAGAAATGCTTTAATGATATAAAGTTCAATTTTGTTCTTCCAAGTCTTACCTGCATGGCTGCGAGGACCTCTGGATCACTAAGAATTTCATTGAGGCCAGGCATTCCTGGCATTCCAGGCATTCCCCCTCCCATTCCAGGCATTCCTCCAGGAAAATTACCAGGCATTCCCCCAGGAAAGCCGCCTGCAAGAATAAATGAGAGATCTGTATAGACACAAACCATATTCCCAAGTAGTCTGAGAGCATATTATTTCCTTCTGATAAAATACATGTGCATGCACAAAGAACAAGGGTGCTGCTGAACACTAAATAGTCTGAACATTCAAACTGGATGCTACAAGACATAATTTTTATCATCAAATTTTCTCTTTAAAAATAAGGCTATAAATACTTTCTCCCTAGTAACAAAACTAGAGAGAAAGCTAATAGTCCCTTGGAATTATAAACTTAAAAAGTCTAATGTTGATATTGGAGAAGGAAATGGCAACCCACTCCAGTATTTGCATGGGAAATCTGATGGACAGAGGAGCCCGGTGGGCTGTAGTCCATGAAGTCGCAAAGAGTCAGACACAACTGAGCGACAGAACACACACCAATGTTTATATATGGCAGAATCTGATACAATATTGTAAAGCAATCATCCTCCAATTAAAAATAAGTATTTTTTTTAAAAGAAGAAATAAAAAGTGTAATAAGTCATCTTGTATCTTCTCAGTCTTTAATATTCATCTGTTTCAATTTAAAGTTAATTCGTGTTTTTTTCTTCTTAAAGACAATATTCTTCTAAGCAGTTATTCCTTCAAGAACTACCCAAATACATGTTATAAAAAGTTGTGGATTTTTGGAAGTTCCCTGGTGATCTAGTAGTTAGGATCTGATGTTTTCATTGCCGTGGCCTGGGTTCAATCCCTGGTCAGTGAACTGAGATCCTTTAAGCAACACAACGTGGCCAAAATTAAAGGGGGGGAAAAAAAAAGAAAAAGCCTATGGATTTTTTAATCGTCACCCAAATTGCATCAAAATCTGAAAGTGAAAAAAAAAGTTCTAACAAAAAACAATCTAATTCTAGTATATTTTTATAAACTCAAATTTTTCTGCTCAATTTTTCACTACCATTAATCTTTACATTCACTGGAGATATTCTAAAGTCACAATTAACACACTATAATATAGGGACATCTTAAAGAGAAATACAGGTAACATTAACATATTCTATGGATCAAGTCATTACAAGTAAAGCTACTCTAAAGAAGAAATATATACAACAAAGTGATTTCCATCTGTCTCAACAATTCAAACATACCCATAAATAACTAACAATCACAGATAAGGACACCTAATCAGATAAGGAGACCTGAAAACAACTTCTAGCTTCTTATGCTGCTGTGACTTTTTAAAACTACGTATCCACAAAAATCACTGACCCAAGGCAACAACAGTAAGCCAGCCTACTTGTCAAATCTATGTAATAAAGCCCATCATACAAAAAATTATCTCAAGTGCTAGCCCACATTAGTGGTCATTTTCTAAAACAAGGAACCTGATATGAGGTATTAACTTATAAACAAAAAGTAAGCCATGAGCTAAAATCTATTTTCTTGCTTTTGTTCCAAGTCATCCCCACCCCCCTTTTTAGTTGCCGGCACATGACCTTTCACAAAAGCAGCCACCTTTTCTAGCCTCTGATCACATAAATTCTAAGTAGAGAGGTGGTGCGAAGCTGCCTCTATAACTCTTCACAAGAAAGCTAGTTACTTTGAAGCTGCTGATTCCCCATTACAATGACAAACTAAAAAAAAAAAAAACCCAAAAACTCTTCATCTTTACATAAACGTCACACTGCCTCAATTCAGAAAGGATCCAAAAATATACTGAGTACCTTTTTAACAGCTCTTCTACCTATATTGCAGAGGCCTCTGCTGGTGGCTCAGATAGTAAAGAAGGTAAAGAACCTGCCTGCAATGTAGGAGAACCAGGTTTAATCCCTGGGTGGGGAAGATCCCCTTGAGAAGGGAATGGCAACCCACTCCAGTACTCTTGCCTGGAGAATTCTATGAACAGAAGGAGCCTGGCGGGCTTCAGTCCATGGAGTCGCAAAGAGTGGGACACCACTGAGTGACTAACACTTTCACTGCCAGTATTCAAAGCTTGTAGGAAAATAATATACTGTATTTCCAATAACAAAATTTTACCAAGAATGAAACTTTCCCAGGGACTAATGGTACTAAATACAATATACACACCTGAGCCCCAAAATGAGAATCATCCCCAATATTACGAATTTTACTTTTTCTTTCAAAATACCTGGAAAAGAGCCATACTGAGATCCTGATTGTCTTCTGGCTTCTTCCTCCTTTAACATGAAAAGGAAATAAATTACATAGTAAGAAGTCTGCTGTCCATGCCTACCTTATCCATACAAACCATGAAAAAACTGTAAAATAAACTAGCTAGAGGAGGTACAAGAATGACAAGTTTCAAAAGGCAATGCTGGGCCAAAGACAACATCCCATCCTTCAAAAAATCAATTTTCAATTGGATTCTCAATGAGGAAGTATTACTTTTCGTGGGCTTCCCAGGTGGCAGCTAGTGGTAAAGAATCTGCCTGCCAGTGCAGTAGACATAAGAGCAGATACAAACTCTGAGTAGGGAAGATCCCCTGGAGGAGGGCATGGCAACTCACTCCAGTATTCTTGCCTGGAGAATCCCATGGACAGAGGAGCCTGGCAGGCTACAGTAGTCCACAGGGTCTCAAGAGAGTCGGACATGACTGAAGCAACTCAGCATAAATTCTGGTAATGATTTTAAGTAGTATTTTTGACTTCAAACTAAAACTAAAAAATAACCAGTCAATTTTAAACAGCTATGAATTCACTACTAAAACAGAAGGAATCATAAAACTTAAAATCAGGGCATGCATTCTAAACAAAGCAAATAATACTACCAAGTTTTAATTACCTGGCCAGGAAGAAGTCTTGATTTTAGGAGAACACAAGCAAGGGTAAGTTGGTGCTATAAAAACTCACTTAAGAACTTGAAGACTAAGCAATGAAGAGAAGGAAAACCTCCTTTTAAGTAGTATCACTATCCTACAGAACTGCAGCCAGCTCTTTTTATTTTAAAAAAGCCAGGAATTAGAATGATATCCAAAAAAGTCTAATCTGCTATATTTCTCTTTAATGGTTTAGGTATAGAAATCTTACCCTCTGGGCTCTCTCATGTTCTTCCCGAGCCTTCTTAACCCTTTCTATTCTTTCTTTGATCTCACGCTCTTCACGTTTTCGCTCATACTTTCTCCGATGTTCAGCAATTTTCTGGGCCTAGGAAAGAAACAGTCACATAAAAATGTCTTCTCTGAAAATGGAATAAGGTCAACACAAATCAATGGATTTATTAAATAATTATTTTTCTTTGGGGAAAGATTAAACTTAACACACAGTTCTGAAAAATTAGTTAGGTTTATCTTACAGAAAAAGACCTAACTCAGGCACAAGCAGATGGTGGATAAATTTTGGGTTAATGAGGCCCAAGGATGTGAAGAGGGAACCATGTCTGGGCAGCTATAGTTCACGTGCAGGCAGATCTTAGAGCTACCACGACCAAGCAGTGAGACTCAGAACCTCAATGATGACATGAGTGGGCTTCCCTGGAAGCTCAGCTGGTAAAGAATCTGCCTGCAACATAGGAGACCCCAGCTAGATTCCTAGATCGGGAAGATCCCCTGGAAAAGGGACAGGCTACCAACTCCAGTATTCTTGGGCTTCCCTGGTGGCTCAGACGGTAAAGAATCCACCTGCAATGCGGGAGATCTGGGTTCGAATCCTGGGCTAGGAAGATTCCCTGGAGGAGGACATGGCAACCTACAGTATTCCTGCCTGGAGAATTCCCATGGAGGGAGGAGCCTGGCGGGCTACAGTCCATAGGGTCTTAAAATTTTGAGTCAGACCCGACTGAGTGACTAAGCACAGCAGAGGTTTATCAACTGTGATGCAGAGAAAACAGGCTGGGATTTGAAGTTAGAGATGTTAAAAATTTCAAACAAATTAACTAGTGCAAAGATGATAAACAGATGTCAAATTCCATGACAATTCTTGCCCGATATCTGACATGGGAAGGCAGAGACTGGGAACACATATAGTAGTTATTTCCCACAGTTTAATTACACTTAAGTTTTCCTCATCAATCAAATGAGGGGGCAAGGAAGAGAAGTATGTTAGTTTTAACTATAACAATCAACCAGGAACTAGTACAGAGTACATGTCAAATACTTGGAATCTAGCATTTATTCATAGGATAGAAATCTAAGATTCATATACAACTGTTACTTTAGCTTCTTCATGATTATTTAAGAACTGTGCATTCTAGAATATTTCACTCAATAACCTTGTTGATTTAGCCCTGTTACAAAAAGAAAGAAAATAAAATCATCTGACAGATTAAATTTAATAAAATTTCCACTATCTTAAAGTCTTTGAGAGTAAATTCTTCAGAGTGGAATTTCACACAAAAGGAAAGATTTGCCATATAGATGCACTGAGTTATTTTAACTAACAATTTTAGACACAAATACAGACAAGCCAGACTCAATCTTGGGTCACATTTTCTAGATTTTCTGTTTTCTCCTTTGCTATAAAGTTGATGCCCCCTTTACCATTTCTAACTTTCTGGCTATAACTTTGCAGGCCTCCAAACAGAGCTTGCTGTAAATAACTGAATGAGAAATTAAAGCATGAAAACTCAATGAGATTTCCTGAATTCAACACAAATTTAAGTGATTACTGACTATAACTTCTAATGGTTGTTTCTTTGCATCTGCAGTAAATTTACTGCCACGGGTTAAGTAACAGAGCCAAGGAGTATCACCGTAATGACTTTCCCTTCCTTAACTTTAACATACCCTTGGTTGAACTTCCTTCAGCATTGCACTAGCATCTTCATCATAATCCAGCTTACAGGCAAGGGCAAGATCATGGGCAGCTTCTTCCCAATGGCCCAGAAGTCTGAAACACATTTAAAGTAATTTTTGGAGGCCTTTATCCATATTCAATTATGTAGCACAGTGTCTTTCTTATAAAAAAGGACTGTAACAGAACAGGTTTAAGTTAGATAAGGAACTACAAAGTTTCATGAACTAATTATTACATTTCCACTCTATAAAAATTTAGTATGAGTTTATTTCCTCTATGGTAATTGGGAAGCTGTTTTACTAAAAAACGTTCAAAAACTTAAAAAAAATTCTTTTTAATTCAGAATGTATTCTTAAAAATTATGTAGAGCCACAACTTCCAACTCATCAAAACAGAGTTAAGGGGTGTGGGGTGGCTCTGGGGCTAGGGAAGGTGGTCGCTGTTGCGGCGGCTTTAGAACCAGCAGGAGCCCAGGGAGCGCCGTAAGATGGGCCTGGGCCGGCTCCCAAGACAGTGGGGAGGACACTGCTTCTTATTACAGCTGCTTAGAAGCCACACTGGAAGCTCAGATGTGGGTGCTCCAGCCAACAGCACAGAGGGGTGCAGGGCAGTCACAAAGAAGCCCCTTCTGACGCCCCAAGGAGTAAACCGACCCTTTCCAGGATCCAGACCACCACAAAGCAGTATGAAATCTGTTCATGAGAGGAGTCAGGAATGCCTTCCACCAAAAAAAGAGACCTCCCCATGACCAACGAGGATATGGGGAGAACCACCAGCTGCTCAACTAACCACACACCCTCCAGTGATGCCGCTGAATGGTCCCCAGGGGTTGTGGTGGCCGGGCAGAGCCAGGCAGGAGCCAGGGTCAGCCTGGGGGGCAATGGAGCTGAGGCCACCACTGGTCTGAGAGTGGACCAGCATGGCATGCTATATAAGGTGGCTGTGCCACCTGCTACCTTCTCCCCAGCTGGCCTCCATCTGTGGTGAACATGAGCCCTTGCCCCTCAAAAATAAACAAAAAACAGTTAACATGATGTGTATTTAACATGCTAACTTCTATATGAGCTAGGAAACAATACATGTGTACACAGTTTATTTAAAATAGAAGATGAATAAGAAACTAAAGTTTGGTGAGTGAGTGAAGTTGCTCAGTCATGTCCGACTCATTGCAACCCCATGGACTGTAGCCCACCAGGCTCCTCCGTCCATGGGATTCTCCAAATGGAGTAGAGGATACCAATGGAAATGAGACTTCTCTGGGTATACCTATTAACTCATTTTGAGTCTTGAAACATGCAAATGTTTCACACACTCATTTAAATAAGAACAGACAGAAATAAAGCAAGCCCTAACCCTGAACACAAGCAGAAATAAAGAGACTACTTGTTTATCACATTGACAACATTAACCATGCAGGAAAAATTTACCCAAGTAATTTTTAAAATAGCATTTTGACTATATCTTAAGTGAGATGTATTCTAAGGATAAGAAAAAACTACCAAAAAAAAAAAAAA
>SJYV01034775.1:0-14974 GCA_006410875.1 Neotragus pygmaeus | reverse complement strand
ACCAATACAGCATACTGACACATATATATGGAATTTAGAAAGATAGTAATGATGACCCTGTATGTGAGACAACAAAAGGACACAGACATAGACAATGGACTTTTGGCCTCAGAGGGAGTAGGAGAGGGCGGGATGATCTGCGAGAATGGCGTTGAAGAATATATACTATTATGTAAGAAACGAATCACCAGTCTATGTTTGATACAGAATGCAGGACGCTTGGGGCTGGTGTACGGGGATGATCTAGAGAGACGTTGTGGGGTGGGAGGTGGGAGGGGGACTCGGGATTGGGAGCTTGTGTGCACCTGTGGTGGATTCGTGTCGATGTATGGCAAACCCAATAGAGTATTGTAAAGTTAAATTTAAAAATAAATAAATTAAAAAAAAATTATTTAGTTTTTATTTATTTTTGGCTGTGCTGGATCTTCACTGTTGTACATGGGCTTTCTCTAGTTACAACAAGCAGGGGCTACTTTTCACTGCAGTGCATAGGCTTCTCACTGTGATGGCTTCAGTAATTGAGAAGCGTGGGCTCCAGTAGTTGTGG
This sequence comes from Neotragus pygmaeus, assembly GCA_006410875.1. Lineage (NCBI taxonomy): Eukaryota > Metazoa > Chordata > Mammalia > Artiodactyla > Bovidae > Neotragus > Neotragus pygmaeus. The sequence continues at coordinate 14,427 of SJYV01034775.1, read as the reverse complement.
CTCACAGGCTTAGTTGCTCCACGGCATCTGGGATCTTCCCAGACCAGGGAAGATTGAACCCGTGTTCCCTGAATTGGCAGGAGGATTCTTAATCACTGGACCACTAGGGAAGTCTGATAACTATTTTTCTCATGTTATTGTTAACACCTACCAAGCCCCTAGGTAACAGGGATGATCAGATGCTTATTAAATAATTGTAACCTGCTTTTGGGGGGGTCATATTCTTTTGTTCAATCTCTCACACACACACCCCTGGCTCCCCAACCTAAAAAAACTATTGGTATTTTAAAACATTAAGAACATTTGATACCATGTATATGTTATGATTACAACAATGAAACAAGATAAAAACTGATACAGAGTAAAAAAGATCAGAAAGACATGTACAAACTAAAATACCAACAGTAGTTGTATTTGGGTAGTGAGATTAAAGATTAAAGGTAAATTTATTCTCTTCAGCAAAAAAATAAATGACCAAGTAAATAAGTACATATGGAGAAAGAGATGAAGCAATGTGGCAAGATATAGTAACTGTGAATTTAGGTGAAGGGTATACAGATTTTATTGTATCATTTTTCCCTTACTTTTGTAGGTTTGAAAATTTAAAAATACAAAGTGGTAGGGGGAAAATGGTAAAATAAAATAAACCTATCTGAATGATTATACATTTTAAGGCATAATGAAAATGCTGATAATTTAAATTACTGATTTTCCCTGACAGCTCAGTTGGTAAAGAATCTGCCTGCAATGCAGGAGACTCTGGTTCAATTCCTTGGTTGGGAAGATCCACTGGAGAAGGGATAGGCTACCCACGCCGGTACTCTTGGGCTTCTGTTGTGGCTCAGCTGGCAAAGAATCCGCCTGCAATGCAGGAGACCTGGGTTTGATCCCTGGGTTGGGAAGATCCCCTGGAGAAAGGAAAGGCTACCCACAGCAGTATTCTGGCCTGGAGAATTCTATGGACTGTATAGCCCATGGGGTCGCAGAGAGTTGGACATGACTGAGTGACTTTCATTTTCACTTTAATATTATCTCTCACCATACCAGCAGGCTACATACAAAACTGGGCTCAAAACTAGTAAGAAGAAGACTAAAACTTCCAATATGGTAGGCATCTAACGACTTCAGGAAAAAAGCAATACAAGTTAACCATCACATACCAGCAGCTATAGGAATTCCAATCAGATTATAAATTAGAGCAAAGACAAAATTTATCCGAATCCTCTTGACTGTCTTCCTTGATAAATCAATACTTGCCACTACATCCAGAAGATCATTCTGAGAACAGAAATATTTATTATATTAACAACAGATTCTAACTCAACTAGTAACTTGTATTTGATACCATGTATGACAAAGATGATGTGTATCTTAGGGAAATATGTGAATTAACTCAAATCTCAGATACTGCTAAAAATTTGAGTCAATCTTGGAAGAGGTTTTTCAGAATTTTTTTTCTCAGGGTTCTAAAAACACTTGTAGGGTTGTATGCTGGTACAGGGACTAAACCCCACTAAAATAACTTCAGCAAGTACTTGCTGAAGATAATTGTGTTTTATGTATATTCCTAAATTTAATTCTTCATTTAGAAGCTTGTCGTTCTCATTTGCTCCCCCGAATTGAGAAAGTCTGAAAGTAATTACTAAGACTTCTCATACTCCCATCCTGAATTCTCCCTTTCTCAAAGGCCAGGAGGATGGAAATTAGAAGGACAGAGTCATATGTTCAATATACAACATTATCTCTGACCATGCAAAGCAGTCTCACACTCCTCAAAGGTCAGGCCACCAGACTTACCCTTATCAAAACCACATCAGCTGCTTCAATGGCTACGTCTGTGCCTGTGCCAATAGCAATTCCAACATTAGCCATGGCCAGAGCTGGGGAGTCATTGATTCCATCTCCTACCATTGCTACCTGTTTCCCCTCCTCTTGAAGTTGCTTCACCTTAGCAACCTTGTGGGAAGGTAGAACTTCAGCAAACACTTTAGTAATGCCAACCTACACGAGGAAAAACAAACTCCACTCATTTCAAGAAATATTACTGAGTATGTGAAATATAGGGCTTCCCTGGTGGTTCAGTGGTAAAGAATCTGTCTGCCAATGCAGGAGATGCAGGTTCGACCCCTGGTCTTGCTTGGGAAATTTCATGGACAGAGAAGCCTGGTGGGCTATAGTCCATGGGGTCAAAAAGAGTCAGACATGACTGAGCGACTAAATAACAAAAACAACAAAGCCTAAAATAGAACTGTTATATTTTATATAAAATATTTATTATTTTACATAGTGATTTTATATACATAACAATGATGGTTCATCATTTTATATGATGAGGAGCCTTCATTTTCCACCTACCAGATGTCCAAATTTTAAAATATTAGTAATATCTAGGGATAGTAAGACTACAGGGAAATGAGCTCTCTTAGATACTGTTGGTAGGTGTGTAAATGTGTACTGTCATTTTGGAGGGCATGTACCAGCATCTATCAAATTGTGCATGTCATTTGGTTAAGGAATTCCACTCCTAGTTATATTTTGGACATTCTTATACATGTATAAAAAGATGTATGCCCAAGGATGTATATTACTGCCTTAGTTGTAACAACAAAATTTTCAAAAGCACATAAGTTATTATTTTTTATTAGAGGAATGGTTAAGCCAGTTATGATACATTCACACCATGGAATTCAATGCAATGATATAGAAAGAATGAAGTAACTTTATATGTTCAGACATGGACAAAGCTCCATGGACATGGACAAGGCATACATATTATTATCTGAAAGAAAGTAAACTGCTAAACAATTTGTACAAAAATGATCCAATTTATGTTGAAAATACCAGAACTATACATCTGTATATGAACAATAAGTATATGAGAAAGTGTAAGGGGAGAAGGCTGGACAGGGAGCTTGGGAAAAGGGTGACACACTTTTTACTTTATATCCTTCTGTATCTTTTTATACAAGACAGTATTTATATATTACCTCTATTAGTCAATAGAATAGGGGAGAAGACATTCCAAAGTAGAAAAGACTAACATGAGAAAAGTTCTAGAGGGAAAGCAAAAGTGGGGGATCAGTATCAGGAAAATGCTACGGAAGAGATGGTTCGTTCTATCAGTGGTATCCAGGATGGACTAGAGAGGGCCATGCGTGGAGCTACTGCTGTACTTTAGGCATGAGAGGATGAGAGCCTAGCTTAGGCTGGCAGCACTGGTAGAGACTACGAGCAACATTTCAAAGGAAGCATCAACAGAAACTGTGTACAACGTCATTAAGCATCTCATGAATTAAGCAAATAGCTTTTTACTTATAATAGTTCCAGAAAAAAGCACAAAGTCCTTCCTGTGCAGAAAGTATGTCAATTCTTTTTTAAGGAACCAGGTATGGCTACTCAGGGATAATGAAAAAAATAGGTAGTACCAATTCTTTAGCACCTGGAGGCAAGAAAGAAAATGTACATGAACAGTTAGAAGTTAACACATACTCCCACCCCAACTACTAAGTAAACCATTACCTGAGAAGCAATAGATCTAGCTGTTTTACTGTTGTCTCCAGTCATCAGAACTACTTCTAAGCCCATAGATTTCAGAATATGGACAGCCAGTTCTGCTTCAGGCTTCACTGTATCAGCAATAGCTATCAAACCACACAGCTCATCTAATATAGGAGAATCAGAAAATAGAATTTGAAATATGGTGAAAGCAGAATAATATTCTGACTTAAAATTTCAGAAATAAATGATTTTTGTTAAATAAGTTGTTCAGGGCTTAGCTTAACTCCAAATACCCCCAAGACCACACAACCCCACAGTAAGCCTCTATTCTTGGTTGTGAAAATACCACAAACCCCACAGTAACCCCACAGTAAGCCTCTATTCTTGGCTGTGAAAATCTCAGAGTGAGGTAGGGGTTACTAATGAAGGTAATAATAGAAAAATGAAAATAAACTTTACTGGAAATACTAAAAGACTTACATTCTTCCTTTTGCCAAGAGCTTCCAACACTTCAGCTAATTTAAAGGCAAATGAAACTGAAACCCAATACTTTCTTCCTTTCAAAGGTGAAGGGGTGGATGAAAACAAAACTGGCATTTTATACTGGGGGAAAAAAATCACTGCAAGTAGCTATTTTATTTCAAAAATGAAAGTAAATGGTATTTTCTGCTTTTTTCCTGGACCTAAAAAGGCCATAGTAAGATACTGCCTTCATACTTAGCAAAGATTATAAATGCTAACTAATTAATCTCACAGCTACAAACTTACCCTAAGAAATAATTTAATAAAAGCCAGGCAAATGCAAGAGAATTTTAAATTAATCAGTAACAATTATGTATTGCTGACATTTTTTATTTTGCATTCAGACTGCTTTTGAATAACCCTCATAGTTCAGATGTCTCTCAAAAATACACAGAAAACAATTGAGATCACAACACTGAGCCACAGTGTACTTAAGGAAAACCTTACCATCAACTGCTACCAGTACCGCAGTCCGACCTCTTCTCTCATGTTCAGTCATGGAATCATTTACATTGTTATTAATGGCAAGACCATTTCTAATCATCCACTCCCGGTTGCCAATGAGAACTTTGTACTGCTGAGCATTAAGAGTATCTGAAAGAAAGTACAGAAGAAACATTTAGTGAACTTGTTTAATATTTATAACTACCCTTTAGGCACATTCTTCCTCTCTAAGCTTGCAGTTACTACATTGTTTTTTTTGGTAGAACATAGCCTATAACAGTGATTTCCAAATGTTCAAGGAACACACTCTGCTCTTCTATGCCTCTGGGCCTTTGCACATGTTGCTGTCTCCACCTGGAGGTCCTCACCTCTCCTTTCCAAATACCAAACTGCATCATATTCCTTAAAAGCTAGTTCAAGCATTACTTTCTTGGTGATGCTTTCCATTCAACATTTCCTTATGATCTTCCATGGCAATTGAATAAAGTTAAAAATATTTAGTGTACATCAGTACAACCGTCAATGGTTAGATAAGAACACAGAACTACAATGATATCTTACTAACTTTAAGTGGGTCCTTCGTGCTTTCTGGCAATTCTACTGTATTTCCCTAGTCCATTCATTCTCCATTCCTTCTAGATGGCTTATTTTATACTTTTTCTTCTCCCATTCTCATACCAGATGATGATGTGCTTCCTACTTCAGAAAGAAAATAAAAGCAATCAGAAAAGAACTTTCAGAAGCTCTCACTGCCATATATACCCAACTACCTAAGCCTCTGTACATACTGATCTAGTTTCTTTTCTGTTACTATAAACAGCCCCAACTCCTATTTAAGGCCCACTTCTCCACTTGCATAAATAGATCCCTCTCCTTTGCCTATTTCAGAACATCTCTCCAACAATTCTCTCCTCTCTCTTCTGCATCATCATATTTTCTACTTCTGCTGCACACAGTCCTATTTTTAAAAAAGAAAACAAAACAGATCTCATTTATCTCTCTAGCTACTGTCCGATTTCTTTGCTTCTGTTCAAAGCAAAACTCCTACGAAGTGTTGTCTGTATCAGCTTCCCATTCTCCTGTGAACCTGTTCCAATAGAACTTTTGTCTCTCTTATGCCAAAGAATTGTTCATATGGTATACCAGTGATCTTTAATAAATGTAAAGGGTAATTCTTAGTCCTCATCTTACTTGCCCCATTAGCATTTAACACAGTTGACCATTCTCTCCTTGAAATACTTTCTTCATTTGGCTTCTAGAGCACCACATTCTTATGAGTTACCTCCTACCACTTCTGTTTTCTTTACTGATCATTCTTCATCTCCCTGACCTCTTAACTGTAGTGTTGCAGGGCTTAATCCTTAAACCTCTTCCCCACCAATCTACTCTCATTTCCTGATTTTTTGGGGGGGCTCACCTCATGGCTTACAGAAACTTAGTTCTCTGACCAGGGATCGAACACAGGCCCATGGCAGTCAAAGTGCCTGGTCCTAATCACTGGCATGTATGAATACTCAGTTGCTTCAGTCATGTCCGACTCTTTGAGACCCCATGAACTATAGTCCACCAGGCTCCTCCGTCCATGGGATTCTCCAGGCAATACTGGAGTGGGTTGCCATGCCCTCCTCTAAGAGATCTTCCTGACCCAGGGATCGAACCCATATCTCCTGCATTGCAGGCAGATTCTTTACGCTGAGCCACTGTGGAAGCCACCTAACCACTGGACCACCAGGAAATTCCCAACTCTTTGAAGATTTTATGCAGTCTCATCATTTTAAAGACCACCTATATCAGCACTGTCCAACAGAACTTTCTGTGATGACAGAAATGTTCTACATCTGCTGTTTAATACAGCAGACACTAACAACATGAGGCTATTAAGCACTGAAATGTGACTAGGATGGCTGAAGGGCTGAGTTTTAAACTAAATTTTAATTAATTTAAATAGTCACATGAAACTAGTGGCTACCACACTGGATAGCACAGATCTATAAATGGATGACTCCCAAGTCTACAGACTCGTATAGCCACCTGCCTCCTTGATAGAACATTTACACATCTCCACTTGAATATCTAACAGGCACTCAAACTTAACATGTCAAAAACTGAACTCCTAATCACTTTTCCTCAACATTATCTCTCCTGTGATCTCCATCTTGTTTGAATGGTAAGTCCATCCTTCTAAACTGGTTAGGCTGCAAACTTTGGCCTAATTCTTGACTCTTGTTTCTCTCATACCCCATTTCCAATATGTGAGATATATCAGTCATCTCTCGCTTCAAGATACATCCTGGGGAAGTCCCTGGCAGTTCAGTGGTTAGGATTTCCATTGCAAAGGGGCACAGGTTTGATTCCTGGTGGAGGAACTAAGATCCCACAAGCCACATGGCATGGTCAAAAAAAAAGAAGAAGATACATCCAGAATTTGACCACTTCTTACAACCTCTACTGTTATTACCTTGGTCCAAGCCATCATCTTTTACCTAGATTATGGCAACAGCCCACTAACTTATCTCCTTACTTCTGTCCTTGTCCCTACCCACAGAAACAGTGCATTTTTACCAAAGAAGCCNAATAAAAGCAATCAGAAAAGAACTTTCAGAAGCTCTCACTGCCATATATACCCAACTACCTAAGCCTCTGTACATACTGATCTAGTTTCTTTTCTGTTACTATAAACAGCCCCAACTCCTATTTAAGGCCCACTTCTCCACTTGCATAAATAGATCCCTCTCCTTTGCCTATTTCAGAACATCTCTCCAACAATTCTCTCCTCTCTCTTCTGCATCATCATATTTTCTACTTCTGCTGCACACAGTCCTATTTTTAAAAAAGAAAACAAAACAGATCTCATTTATCTCTCTAGCTACTGTCCGATTTCTTTGCTTCTGTTCAAAGCAAAACTCCTACGAAGTGTTGTCTGTATCAGCTTCCCATTCTCCTGTGAACCTGTTCCAATAGAACTTTTGTCTCTCTTATGCCAAAGAATTGTTCATATGGTATACCAGTGATCTTTAATAAATGTAAAGGGTAATTCTTAGTCCTCATCTTACTTGCCCCATTAGCATTTAACACAGTTGACCATTCTCTCCTTGAAATACTTTCTTCATTTGGCTTCTAGAGCACCACATTCTTATGAGTTACCTCCTACCACTTCTGTTTTCTTTACTGATCATTCTTCATCTCCCTGACCTCTTAACTGTAGTGTTGCAGGGCTTAATCCTTAAACCTCTTCCCCACCAATCTACTCTCATTTCCTGATTTTTTGGGGGGGCTCACCTCATGGCTTACAGAAACTTAGTTCTCTGACCAGGGATCGAACACAGGCCCATGGCAGTCAAAGTGCCTGGTCCTAATCACTGGCATGTATGAATACTCAGTTGCTTCAGTCATGTCCGACTCTTTGAGACCCCATGAACTATAGTCCACCAGGCTCCTCCGTCCATGGGATTCTCCAGGCAATACTGGAGTGGGTTGCCATGCCCTCCTCTAAGAGATCTTCCTGACCCAGGGATCGAACCCATATCTCCTGCATTGCAGGCAGATTCTTTACGCTGAGCCACTGTGGAAGCCACCTAACCACTGGACCACCAGGAAATTCCCAACTCTTTGAAGATTTTATGCAGTCTCATCATTTTAAAGACCACCTATATCAGCACTGTCCAACAGAACTTTCTGTGATGACAGAAATGTTCTACATCTGCTGTTTAATACAGCAGACACTAACAACATGAGGCTATTAAGCACTGAAATGTGACTAGGATGGCTGAAGGGCTGAGTTTTAAACTAAATTTTAATTAATTTAAATAGTCACATGAAACTAGTGGCTACCACACTGGATAGCACAGATCTATAAATGGATGACTCCCAAGTCTACAGACTCGTATAGCCACCTGCCTCCTTGATAGAACATTTACACATCTCCACTTGAATATCTAACAGGCACTCAAACTTAACATGTCAAAAACTGAACTCCTAATCACTTTTCCTCAACATTATCTCTCCTGTGATCTCCATCTTGTTTGAATGGTAAGTCCATCCTTCTAAACTGGTTAGGCTGCAAACTTTGGCCTAATTCTTGACTCTTGTTTCTCTCATACCCCATTTCCAATATGTGAGATATATCAGTCATCTCTCGCTTCAAGATACATCCTGGGGAAGTCCCTGGCAGTTCAGTGGTTAGGATTTCCATTGCAAAGGGGCACAGGTTTGATTCCTGGTGGAGGAACTAAGATCCCACAAGCCACATGGCATGGTCAAAAAAAAAGAAGAAGATACATCCAGAATTTGACCACTTCTTACAACCTCTACTGTTATTACCTTGGTCCAAGCCATCATCTTTTACCTAGATTATGGCAACAGCCCACTAACTTATCTCCTTACTTCTGTCCTTGTCCCTACCCACAGAAACAGTGCATTTTTACCAAAGAAGCCCAAGTAATATTTTTAAAATATTAAGTCAGATTCTGTCACTCCTATGCTCAAAACTCTCCAACGGCTTTCCACCTCACAGTAAAAACCAAACTCCTTACAAAGTTCCCAATCATTTACTCTGTTCTAGCCACAGGGTTCCTCAAACTAGTCAAGCACACTACTGACTTAACGCTTCTGTACTCAATATTCCTCCTAACTGGAATGCTTTTGTCACAGATATTCACATAACTTTCTTCCTCCCTCGCCTTAGGTTTTTGCTTAAACAGCACCTTCTCAATGAGGCCTACCCTGATCAGCCTATATAAAATAGCATTCCCTAGCATGCCCAATACCACTTGCTCTTTTTCATTTTCTTCATAGCACTATCCATCAGACAGACTCTACTTGCTTATTTATTTGCACACTGTCTAGCGTTCTTTCACCAGGGTCTTTGTCTATTCAGCTCACTGCTGATTCTTTAGTATCTTCAACAGTGCTTATAAAACCTGTCAGATGAACGAAATCACTATGTGTCAGTGTGCTTGATACTATGAATTCATAGACAAATAATAAAGAAATCACAACTTAGTAGAATCAGGCAGATAAATAATTATCATGCAGTGTGTCAGATAAAGTATAGTTATAACTAAAAAGGAAGAGCAAATATCTCTGCCTGTGTATGTCAGTCAGTGGAGGCTTCACTAAAGAGAGATGTGAGCTGAGTCTTCAAAGATGAGAAAACAGTAAAGTGATCTAACAGGCATGAAATGACACGATGTACAGAGAAACTTTAAGTAGTTCCATAAGAACGAAACACAGGGTACATGGGTGACAGTGGAAAAACACAAGACAGGTGGTGCAGGGATACAGGAGACATATCATGGAGACTAGATCTTCAACAAAACACAGAGAGACTGGACTTAGTCCTGTCAGAGATGGAGAGCCTATAAAGCCAGGATCCTTAACAGATTTCCACGGAGGGGCTTAGCAGATATATACAAATGCCCAAAACAGAACTTTTCTGAGTAGTGGGAATAGCTTTTATCTCATTCCTCTAAAGGTTCATGACTCAAAAATAGGTTATAAACAACTGCAATAAAAGGTATTAGTCAGAAAGTGATATAATCAGGTTTGAATGTTAGCAAAATTACTCAAGTACAAATGGATGGGGAGGTGCAAGTACACCTAGGTATGTATATCTTGGTTTTGGTCAGATGGATAGACCAACAAGGAACTCGGTAAAGTGGCGTTGCTGCAGATACGGATTTTTTTTTTTAACTTACAGTATTTTATTAGTTTCATATGTGTAACATAGTGATCAATATTTTTATAGATTACATACCATACAAAGTTGTTGTAATATTATTATGTTTCCTATGCCATACATTACATCCTTTTTTATTTCATAACTGGTAGTTTGTACCTCTTAATCCCCTTTTAGAGTGGCGGTGGAAACCCTACAGGTGGTAGAATAAGCAATAAGCATGAACGAGATTATATAGAGAGAATATGTAAAATCAGCAAAAGACAAAAGACCAAAACTCTGAGGACACCCAACATTTGAGAGGAGGAGAAAAGAGCAATCAGGTGAAGATTAAAAAGAACAGCCAAATTGGTGAGAGGAGACTCTAGAGAAAGCAGGGTCATGGAATCAAGGGAGAAAAAAAATTTTAGGAAAGAAGAAATGGTCAACATTGTCAAATGCCTTAGCGAAGTCATGCAGCAATGAAGACTGAAAACTAACCACTGGAGAGGGGACTAAACAAGGTCATTGGTGAACTTAAAATAGTTTCACTAGTATAGATGGGGCAGAAGCCAGACTGTGCAGTGAATTCAGCCAGCTAAGACTAGTCCTTCTAGAAGCTTGGATATTAACGAAAAGACAAATGGGACAAAAATCTAAATGGGAATACAGTGATTTTGATGGGAGAAATGTTTCTATGTTTAGGAGAAGGAGCTATGACAAAGAGTTGGAAAATAAAAGCAGCAAGGGGATATACTACAACAGAGTGTGAGGTCCTTGAGGAATCAAGAGAGGGTGAGATCTGGACCAAAGATGAGGGGATTCATTAGGTAAGAAAAGGCATACTTTTTTCTCTGAAAATGCAAACATTCTGGGCATAAAAAAAGAAAGAAAGAAAGAAAGAAAGAAAAGAAACGGAAAGAACACATATCTGACAATCTTAAATTTCTGTGTGAAAAATAAGCCAAACAATTAGCTTAAAGAACTAGGGAGAAGGCCATAAGAGCTTGTGAAAGATACAAAAAGTCTGGAGCAGCTGTGGTGAGAAATAAAGACAGTTGAACTAAGATGGAAGATCAGCTAGAGCTAGGGTCTATCACCCTCTATTGTAATCAAGGAGTGAAGTTGAAAAACATTCTCAAGCAGTTCAGTGAAATAATTAGAAAGCTTGTGGTGAAACTGATTTACAAGAATGAAACCATGATACCAATCTTTGTTTCTTATGTAACAGTTCAATTTAGAAGGTTAGATACCTGTTAATACCTGTCCCATAAGTGGTACTACAAAGAAAATTAGCTTACTTGAGAACTGAGCATCAATAATCATGGAAGACGAAGTTGATGACTGTTCATTACTCTCATCTATTTGAACCAGGGATGCATTTTTAATATTATTTTCCTCTATCTTCCAGTTATTCTTGTGCAGCAAGCCTTCGATATTGGTGACTTTACAGTTAATGCCACAGCCTGGCACAACCTGGAAATCTATGCAGGTACCCAAGGTTTCAGTGTCCAGCTCCTAACAAATAGAAACAGAAGGATTTCCTCTGCTGTTCTAACAATCCAAGGTCATCATTAGCAAGATCAAAGATTACTGCTGGTTAATTCTAAATGTTTAGATACAATCTACAAGCCTGGTTAATTCTAAATGTTTAGAATAAAACTGTCACTTATCATTGCCTATTTGACAGTGGGTTTTGATAAGGACAAAGGAACAGAGCATTTTGAGTATAATGTTCAAAGTTACAGGAGAATCTCATAATCCTTTAAAAAAAATCTCACTCCATAAGATTTATACCAAATTTAGGGGAAGAAAATGTGGAAGGTTTATCAATATTCTCTGTCCTTTCCAGTAGAGAATTACAAGTTAAATATTTAATTCTATTGTCAAGTTAGATTTTCTATTTAGTACAGGGCAAAGGGTAACAAAGAACAGAGCCTTTAGTTACCAGAGGGCCTCTATAGTATGATTCTGTGTCCTTAGTAAGCCAAAGAATTCTGGTGACCATCACTGTTTCCTGGCTCTTTATATCTTTGTCCTCTCCATTGTTTGATTTGGGTGTATAGAAGCCATATCAGTAATAATTAATAGGTAAAAAGGAAAGAACAAATAAAGAAATGGCAACATCAATGGTGAAACTGCCACAGTTTAACAGAAAAATTATGTGAGATAATTTACAAAGAACTTATACAAATCAATAAGAAAAGGTAAACAATCTTATGAAAAAAATAGGCAACAGATACAAGCAAACAGGGTATAGAAAGAAATGCAAATAACCAATACACATGTGGAAAGATGCTCAACCTTATTCACAATTAAGACAATGCAAAGTAAACAGTCAATGAATAAATATTTTTTACTTACTGAATTGGGAAAATTAAGTGTTAGTGAGAATGTGGGGAAATGTCATTCAACTTCTGGTGAAAGTATAATCTGGTCTATCTTTTTGTGTGGGTGTTGATAACATTTGCCATTTAAACTTTGGTAACATTCATCAGAATTTAACCATATCTATCCTTTGATCCAGAAATTACATTGATAGACATTAAATATTAGAGATAAACTTGCAAAAGCTGACAAGGATGTTAACTACAGGTTTTAAGAGCCAAAAAGCCAATCACACAGTGAAATATAATATAGGCATTAAAAACAATGAAGCAAATCTGTATGTCTTGATAAGGAAAAAAATCACTTAATACAAATTTTTAAAAAATACCAAAGACTGGTCATTGTATTCTCATCTTTCTATTTAAAGTTTAAAAATAACAAATGCTGGTATATACATTAAAAATGGTTAACAGAAGCACACTTTTGTAAATATATTGAAAATTATTGACTTGTACACTTTACAAGCGTGAACTTTAGAGTATGTGAATTTTATCTCAATAAAGCTGCTGTTCAAAAAGCCTGTTAACAGGTTAATACTTGTTAAACTTTGGAGAGAGGAATTATGGAAAGAGGCAGGGAATGAGGCTTTCCTTTTTCATTATGTAATGCTGAACTATCTGAAATTTCCTCCCATAAATATGTATTATTTCTTTTTTATTTCTTAGTTGACTGAGGTTATCTGTGCTATAGGGTTACAGTTAATTTTCATTTTCATCTTTATACTTTTATGTATGAAGAAATTAAGACATACAAAATAAAATTAGAAAACACAAGTCTCTCTAGTTTCATACGAATTATATATGTAAATCATGAATAAACAAGGGAAAAATTGTACCTGCTTGCAGTATTTGGTTATGGCTGCTCCCAGAGGGTGTTCACTGTTACTTTCAGCAGTTCCCACAATAGCCAGGATCTTATTGCGTGACATTCTGTTACTTTCCACTAGAACTTTTACTTGATTCACTACTGGGGTTCCATGGGTAATGGTTCCAGTTTTATCAAATACCACTACCTTTACCTGTAAGAAAATCAAAACAGAATGCACTGTATGACTTGATAATTCTTGGTATCAGCATTCCAGAAATGAGAAAAAAGCTTTACTGTGACAAATACATTACTATTTTGTTTCTTAATAAGCTGACTTTGATTTAATTGGACTTAAATGGTCTTTGGGAGACTAAAAAGATGGGAGAATAAGGGAAGAAATATCGTTAATTACACCTAATAACCCTCCCTTGCAAATGTTCAATGTGCTGTGAACATGTGTTAAATAGCTAGAACTACCTGTTAAGAGTTGACTGAAATAGGTAACTTAGGCCTCTAGGGAAAGAAAAAGACTTTCAATACTAATGAATTTTAGATCTGTAGGGGAAAAAAATCTGGGAAGTAGGTAAATAATTACAATTGAGTAATTAATTTGAAGTGTGCACCAGCTAAAACCTGGGTTGCTTGAGAAGCTTGGCCAGAGAATACAGCTCAGGAAATCAACAAGGGAACCTCAGATCAGGCAGGAAGGAGGAATAATCTGGAATTAGAGAACATAGTTGCCTCACAGTAAACTCAGACAGTGAACCTTGAGAGATGAATAGCTTGAGGAACCAAGATGAGAAGAGATCAGTTCAGTTCAGTTCAGTCGCTCAGTCGTGTCCGAATATTTGCGATCCCATGGACTGTAGCACGCCAGGCCTTCCTGTCCATCATTACTCCTGGAGCTTACTCAAACTCATGTCCATTGAGTTGGTGATGCCATTCAACCATCTCATCCTCTCTCGTCCCCTTCTCCTTCCACCTTCAATCTTTCCCAGCATCAAGGTCTTTTCAAATGAGTCAACTCTTTGCAACAGGTGGCCAAAGGATTGTAGTTACAGCTTCAGCATCAGTCCTTCCAATGACCATTCAGGACTCATTTCCAGTAGTCA
>SJYV01034774.1:0-14614 GCA_006410875.1 Neotragus pygmaeus | reverse complement strand
GTGGGTTGCCATTTCCTTCTCCAGGGGATCTTCCCTACCCAGGGATCGAACCTGGGTCTCCTGCATTGCAGGCAGAATCTTTATCGTCTGAGCCCCCAGGGAAGCCCACAGATGGTGGAACTGGAATTCCAATTCATTCTTGCTCCAGAGCTTAAGCTCATTTTGCTGCGTCAGAAGTTGCCACAACTGACAGCGCTCACCGCCTGGATGGTATCAGTTAGGACTCAGAGCACCGAGGGACGGCTGTGGTCAGGGATGATTGGGCAGAGTGAAAAATAACAAATGACTCCTGACGTATGATTGTTTCCATTGTTTGTCATCACTGTCACCTCAAGAAATGTAGAACTGGAAGGGAGTGCACAGGCCTTCTGGTCCACAGAACAAAACTGAAATAACCAAAGTCACACTCATTAGTAACAAAGTCAGCTGACAACTGAAGTCATGACCCCATTTTACAGATGGAAAAACTGAGGCACCAGGAGATTATATATAATATATATATATATAATCCAAGATTGCAAAGCTAGTAAGTGGTTAAACTGGAATATAAACTCGGGTGACCTGGCTCCAAATTCCTCCATCACGTGACATTCTCAAGCACACTGCTTCTGCATCTTGGCCTTAGTTTATAGAGATGCATGAGTGCTAAGTTGCTTCAGTTGTGTCCAACCAACTCTTTGGGACCCCATGGACCATAACCCACGAGACTCCTCTGTTCATGAGATTCTCCAGGCAAGAATAACAGAGTAAGTTGCCATGTCCTCCTCCAGGGGGACAGGGGATCTTCCCAACCCAGGGATCAAACGTGTGTCTCATGTGTCTCCTGCATTGGCAGATGGGTTCTTTAGCACTGGTGACACCTGGGAAGCTTATGGAGATAGGGCTCTTATAATTTGGGTGTTTAGTCACTCAGTCATGTTAGACTCTCTGTGACCGCATGGACTGTAACCTGTCAGGCGNTGTGTCTCATGTGTCTCCTGCATTGGCAGATGGGTTCTTTAGCACTGGTGACACCTGGGAAGCTTATGGAGATAGGGCTCTTATAATTTGGGTGTTTAGTCACTCAGTCATGTTAGACTATCTGTGACCGCATGGACTGTAACCTGTCAGGCGCCTCTGTCCATGGGATTCTCCAGGCAAGAATACTGGAGTAGGTTGCCATGCCCTCCTCCAGGGGATCTTTCCAACCCCAGGATCGAACCCAGGTCTCCTGCATTGCCAGCCGATTCTTTACTGTCTGAGCCACCAGGGAAGCTATAATTTGGGAGAGGATTGTAACAAAAATGCAATCAGTGTCCTAAATGCCAAGCGGTCAGCTTAAAGATTATAAGCCCTTGACCCTGGCTGGCTGGTACCACCACCAGCCTATCACCACTGACGTGAAGAGCTGGCTTGACCAAAGTTCACACTAACTCATGCAAAGAGCACCAGAGAGTTAGGGGCAACCTGAGAAAGAAAAGTTCAACTTGGAAGAATTTACCCAGAATTTTATAATTGAAAAATCTGAAAAGATGCACTTTCAGTTTCAGCATGAAGATAAGTTTTTTACTTGATGGTTTTGGATTGCCACCCCAGCTGTGACCCCAGGCGTGATGGAGCAGAGAAGAGTCTTCCTGAGTTTCTGACTCACAAAACCCGTGAGTGGAAGTGTTGGGGTAGTTTGCTCTACAAGAAAAAATAATCAAGCACCGCCTCTTGGGAGGAATCAGCAGTTTGGCCAAACCGGGCTAATTTGTTAAACAGTTGCTTCAGAGCCTCAAGTCCATCTCCCAGTCACCTGTTCGGGGGTGTCCAGACCACCTGCATTTCCAACCAATGGGCTACGAGTTCAGAGCACCCCACAAACCTCCTTAGGTTTGACAATTTGCTTGAATGGTTCTCAGAACTCAGGAAAGCGCTATACTTAAAATTACAGTTTATTATAGAGGATACGGGCTTGCCTGGTGGCTCAGATGGTAAAGAATCTGCCTGCAACACAGAAGAGGCAGGTTCAGTCCCTGGGTCAGGAAGATCCCCTAGAGAAGGGAATGCCTGCCCACTCCAGTATTCTTGCCTGGAGAATTCCATGGGCAGAGGAGCCTGGAGGGCTACAGTCCATGAGGTCACAAAGAGTCAGACACGAGAGAGCGACTAACACGCCTACCACTACAGAAGATACAGATCAGGACCAGCCAAACAGGCACACGGGGGAGGTCCGAGTGGGTCCAAGACACAGAGCTCCTGTGCGCTCCCTGTGGAATCAACCCATCTCCCCTCCTGATGTGTTCACAGCCAGAAGGGTCCTTGGAGCTCTGGGGTCCAGCTTTCACTGGGGTTTCCATCTGTAGACCTGGCTGATGAAATCCTCGGCCCCAAGACTGGATTCAGCATTCGGCCCCGCCGCTTCTCCCTGGAGGCTGGAGGTTGGGCTGTCTCACGGTCCCATTAATCATGTGGTTGGTCTCGGTGAGCAGTCCACATCTGAATCATCTTGATAGCATAACTACAGGTGTGACCCAAGGGGCTTATGAGTAACCAAGATACTCTTAGGACTTGGGAAATTCCAAGAATTTAGAATCTTCCTCCCAAGAGCCGGAGAACAAGGCCAGTCAAATTCTTCATTAAACAACAGGCCCCTCACCCCCAGCCTCATATTTTGCTTTCCAATGTTGGGGCTGGGATTTTGCAAGACATTTTCCTTGGCCAGTTGGGTCCCTGCTAGGCTTTGCCAGAGGGATGCTAGAGGAAGACTGGAGGGTGGGAAAAGGGAATCAGGCTTTACTCCTGTGTATCTGCCTCCTGTTTTCTGCCTGTTTCTTTCCTCTTTCTGTGAACATGACCCCTGCTGTAATTCCAGTTTTCCAAACTCCAAGAATCAGCCTTATCGTGGCCTCTTGGAGACAATGGAACAAGCCAGCCATCAAGAACTCCCTCTCCTACTAAAGGTGTGGGTCCCAGCCGCACGGAGCTCCCCCTGACCCCAACCGGCTCCTGGCTCTTAGAGGTACCAGGACCTGCTGAGCTGCATCCCTTTCTCAGGGATCTGAACTCAGGGATCCGAACAGTTCCCATCCCTAGAACTGTCCTTCCAAGTTTAGAGCAGTTAATTAACCAGTGTAGATTTTTATCTCCTAACTAATGCTCAGATGGTCAAAGATGATTCCTCTCCAAAATCAGATATTGTTCTGTCATCTCTGGAGTTCACCTTGATCCCCTGGACTTAACACATCATCATCATAGTAGCTCTAAACCACCACTGTTCAGTAGAACCTTCTGCGATCATGGAAATGCCACACATCAGTACTGTCCAAGATGGTGGTCAGTAGCCACAAGTGGCTGTTGAAGACCTAACTTCGACTGGTGCAACTAATTCCATTTGATTTTAACTAACTTTACTTTAAATTGCCACATTTAGCTAGTGGCTGTCGTGTTGATGCCACAGCTATATAACCTTACTACGAGCTCTCCCACACTTACTGGAAATTATTATTCTGCTTTTTCCATAGCACCTTGTTCTGTGAAATACTCTTCATATTTTATCTTAATTATTTACACGGTAATCTTGCTTTCTGATGATAAACTCCTTGAAGGGCCATCTGATGGTCTCAGTAACTGGGTACATGGCAGGAAAGCATACTCAAAAATGAATCACAAATTGATTGTGGTGTCTAAGCAGTATACAGCCGTAGACAGACTGTGACTCCGTGTCAGGGAGGGAGGAGAGAGCCTGGGGTGGTTGGATGAGGCTACTAGGACAGAATCCTTCTCTGTGTTCCCCTTTCCTCGTCTGTAAAATAAGCTTTATAGAGTAAGTTGAGGTTGGTGGTGGTGATTGAAGAGCCCTACCACGCTCCTCTGTCTACAGGATTGCCCAGGCAAGAATCCTGGAGTGGGTAGCCATTTCTTCTTCCAGGGGATCTTCCCAACCCAGGAATCAAAATCACAACTTCTGTATTTACTGACTGAGCCACCAGATAAGCAAGTTGAGATGATCAGGAATTAAAACATCACTTACAAAGTTGGTCTGGAAGCTAAAGATTCATCTTGGCTTTAACTTTGACATTTTATCTCAAAAAACTGGGCTCAATGCCTTATCCTTTTACCCATGTTCCAGATCAACTAGGTCTTTAGGTTAAGAAAAACATCTGTCTTTTAAGGAGAAAACACAGAAAAAAAGTTCAGGAAGCTTGTCCCAATGTCTGGGCACAAAGGGAAGAATTAAGGACTCCATTTCCTTCTGTCATCCACTTACTAAATGATCACTCAATAGTCAGGAGAGGAATAAATTAGGAGTTTGGGATTAACATATTCACTACTATATATAAAATAGATCATCAACAAGGACCTACTCTATAGCACAGGGAACTCTACTCATTTTCTGTGATAACATACATGGAAAAAATCTGAATAAGGGGGACTTCCCTGGCTAACCAGTAGCTGAGACTTCTCCTTCCAGTGCAGGGGCCACGGTTTTGATCCCTGGTCGGAGAGCTAAGATCCCACGTGCCTTGTGGCCAAAAGCACAAAACATAAACAAACTTGTAACAGATTTAACAGACTTTTAAAATGGTCCACATCAAAAAAAATATGTTTAAGAAAAAATATGAAAAAGAATAGATACCTGTATGTGTGTGCTTAGTCACTCAGTCATGTTAGACTCTGTAGCCCCATGGACTATAGCCCGCCAGGCTCCTCTGTCCATGGAATTTTCCAGACAAGAATACTGGAGTGGACTACCATTGCCTATTCCAAGATACGTGTATATGTAGAGCTAAATTGCTTTGCTGTACACCTGAAACTTACACAACATTGTAAATCAATAATACCCCAGTATAAAATTTAAAACATGGTCATTCAACAAATAATTATTCCATAAAAGTCAAGTACCAAGAACTACAAATCCAAAACTTTTTTTTTGAAATTATGTAAGTTAAATCTCTGCTAATCTCTCTCATGGCATCTTGTTTTTCTCTTTGTATGCTGTCATCAAATATTCTATAAATTATATAATTACATTTGTTGTATGTTCATCAATCAGATGGTAAGCTAAATGAGGGTGGAAATCATACCCGTCTTCATACCTGCATTCTCAGCAGAATAGTAATATAGTATGTAATCACTAGATCATTCTTTAATAAATAAATAAATAGAAAAAGAATAGCATATATAGTATTTTGAAAATTAGTCACCAATGCCATAATCTGATAAGAATTCATAATTGCAATTAATAAGTTTTCATAAGAAAATTATTGACCAAGTATTGAAAATCCTGAAGCCCCAAAATGAAAGTGGCAGGATAAAATAGGAAGCTAATACCTGAGCTTTCTTTTTCCTGAAATTCTCTCATTGCCCCACAGTCCTCCACTCCTTGAATCAGGAGCATTCAGTGAATCAGCCAAACACAAAAATATCAGTCAAGGACATAAACAGGTGTTTAAAATTTCAAAAAGGAAACAAGCGTCTTAAAAATTGAGTTTCTTCATTGTAAGAGCGAGACTTTCTCAAGAAGAAAAAGAGCTTTGATCTCCAAAAAGTTAATGGTCTGAGGAACTCAGGGTGTAGGGATGATCCTTAAACCAGGGATGAGAAGAGAATGCCTGAGGATGTGACCACAGTCCTCTGGTTCAAAAAGGAATGGATGTCGATCAGCCAGGAGGAAGACGAGGACGTGAGACAGAGCCCAAGAAGGGTTCAGATGCTGCTGGATTTACACAGTATGCCTCTTCCTTCTGGACCGAGCCCCTGGGGTAGGGAAGAAGTTCTAGAAACCGAAGTCTAGAGCCCCAAATAGGTTTAGGGAGGGGATGCCCTCCAGTGAGAGGTTGCTGCTTGGGCAACCAGTGAGCAGGCTCAGGGAGAAGACC
The DNA here is from genome assembly GCA_006410875.1 of Neotragus pygmaeus. Classification (NCBI taxonomy): domain Eukaryota; kingdom Metazoa; phylum Chordata; class Mammalia; order Artiodactyla; family Bovidae; genus Neotragus; species Neotragus pygmaeus. The sequence continues at coordinate 8,771 of SJYV01034774.1, read as the reverse complement.
CACGCTCCACCTGAGCCTTGCAACAGACAAGGGGAAATGGTGGTAGGTTATGTCTGCAGAGAGGACCTGGAAACGCCCGCGTCTTCCACGGCGCTGCAGAGGCAAGAAAGGCATCTGAATTTCCTGGGCCCGTAGAAAAGGATTTCTCATGAAGCTTAGGATGCTTCAGCTTCAGGGCTAAGCTTCAGGGTCCTCGTTTACCTGTGCCCTTATAAAGTCCCAGGAAAGGTGCGTTCACCTAGTCCCATATTTTGTAAAATTTGCAACAGTAAAAAACTTGAACCGCAATGAATTAAGCCCATTGTCTCTTTCCATTCTAACTTCCCTCCCGTGTCAGACGATGTTGGGGTAACCATCAGTGTATTGCGGCTGCAGCTCAGAGGAAGCTGAGATGAGGATATACTTATATTTTGAGGTTTTTTTTTTTTTCCCAGTTTAACTTCATGCAATTTCTTTAGGGCAGGGGGTAGGAGCATTTGCTTAGACTTAGAGTAGTGTTTCTAAAGGACCTATGTTTTTAAGCTTTTTATTCTGTCTTGGGGTGTAGCTGATTAACAATGTTGTGATAGTTTCAGGTGAACAGCGAAGGGGACTCAGCCAGACATATGCACGTATTTATTCTCCCCCACGCTCCCCTCCGCTCCAGGCTGTCAAGTAACATTGAGCAGAGTTCCGTGTGCCATAGTGCATTTCCTTGTTGATTATCCATTTTAAATATACCGGCAAGAATACACTTATGTTTGAGTTTAGTCAGATGTATTCATATTGTTCCCAGGCACTTCTGTGTATAGTTATTTGGCTGGCCATCCAAGTATACCAATGGATACCAAAAAGCCTCCTAGAGTCCCCTGTGCCAACACCCAGTCATGGCACAAAGTCGCAGGGCAGAAGATGCTATCTAACACGTCCTACAGCACCGAGAACCAGAAAGTCATGGAGAGAAAGGGTTTCCAGGGTGTGGAGCCAGGCCCCAGCCTGTGGACAGTTCTTCTAGCCACAAGAGGTGTGAAATTACAAGGAGTGCCTTCAGCTCGCACTGATGCCCAGTCAAAATGGAGGCTCTTCCCAGCCAGGAAATATACTTAGTAATCCTTCCCACGTGGCACAGTGGTAAAGAATCCACCTGCCAATGCAGGAGATGCGGGTTCAATCCCCGGGTGGAGAAGATCCCCTGGAGGAGGAAATGGCTATTCTTGCTTGGAAAGTTCTATGGACAGTAGAACCTGGAGAAGAGTGGAATGTTGGTGAACCTGCAGAGACCTTACAACGCAGGGGAACAGGGACACAGAGGCACCTACAAGGACAGACGGAAGAAGGGCCCACAAGGTCCTTCAGCCAAGAGGGCAGAGGGGAGGGATCAAATGCCTCCTGCTGATGCCGGAACACCTAACCCCCGGAGCGCTAATCAAGACCGAGGAGAAGAGAGAAAGAAGGGAAGCGCTAGCTCTGATTGAAAACAGTTTAAATACTCAGGTGACCAGTAGCCTAAAGTGCCTAAGGTAACATGGAAGTAAACTGCCATTTCAGTCCCAGCATCCGTGGAAAGGGAGGACTCAGATCTTAGTTAAATTTTAGTTACACACCTAAGATTTGTGACTGTAAAACTAAGACCCAGTAAACAGATGAAAAGTAAATTCTCTAAAGAGGTTGAGTCAGCTCAACTCACCACGCTGCTGGGGCCAATGTTGAACTTGACCTGAGTCCCGTGCTCCAGGAAAATGGCCATGGTTGTGAAACTCCGCTACATTTTCATGTTTCTGGAAACAGCTAACAGCAACAAACCCCCTTTCTCTCCCATAGTCCAGATAAGACAAGTCTGTATCCTTCTGAATGGCTCCCAAGAGACTCACGAATGACTTCCTTGTTTACCGACCTCAATAAAACCCAACACAGCCTCCTTTTTTTCCCCTCTGAGACATTCCTCATTAATAAGCTTCTCTCTATTGCAAAAGCCCCAATAAATCATCTCCTTCATTGTCTGGTACATCGTGTCCTTGATGCTGGCATGGTCTCCCTAAATGGTAACCTGGAAGCTACTTGAGAAGTAGTTAGGAGTTAGAGTCACAAAACCAAGCACAGTGGGGTAGGGCATAAAAAGGTTCTGAATGATCCTTTCAGTGGAGAGAACTTAGCAGAAGTTAAAAAATATTTTTCAAATAAATAGAATAAAATTTCAGACTTCCAAATAATAACAGTACATACACATACACACACTTACACACANTTTTTTTTTTCCCAGTTTAACTTCATGCAATTTCTTTAGGGCAGGGGGTAGGAGCATTTGCTTAGACTTAGAGTAGTGTTTCTAAAGGACCTATGTTTTTAAGCTTTTTATTCTGTCTTGGGGTGTAGCTGATTAACAATGTTGTGATAGTTTCAGGTGAACAGCGAAGGGGACTCAGCCAGACATATGCACGTATTTATTCTCCCCCACGCTCCCCTCCGCTCCAGGCTGTCAAGTAACATTGAGCAGAGTTCCGTGTGCCATAGTGCATTTCCTTGTTGATTATCCATTTTAAATATACCGGCAAGAATACACTTATGTTTGAGTTTAGTCAGATGTATTCATATTGTTCCCAGGCACTTCTGTGTATAGTTATTTGGCTGGCCATCCAAGTATACCAATGGATACCAAAAAGCCTCCTAGAGTCCCCTGTGCCAACACCCAGTCATGGCACAAAGTCGCAGGGCAGAAGATGCTATCTAACACGTCCTACAGCACCGAGAACCAGAAAGTCATGGAGAGAAAGGGTTTCCAGGGTGTGGAGCCAGGCCCCAGCCTGTGGACAGTTCTTCTAGCCACAAGAGGTGTGAAATTACAAGGAGTGCCTTCAGCTTGCACTGATGCCCAGTCAAAATGGAGGCTCTTCCCAGCCAGGAAATATACTTAGTAATCCTTCCCACGTGGCACAGTGGTAAAGAATCCACCTGCCAATGCAGGAGATGCGGGTTCAATCCCCGGGTGGAGAAGATCCCCTGGAGGAGGAAATGGCTATTCTTGCTTGGAAAGTTCTATGGACAGTAGAACCTGGAGAAGAGTGGAATGTTGGTGAACCTGCAGAGACCTTACAACGCAGGGGAACAGGGACACAGAGGCACCTACAAGGACAGACGGAAGAAGGGCCCACAAGGTCCTTCAGCCAAGAGGGCAGAGGGGAGGGATCAAATGCCTCCTGCTGATGCCGGAACACCTAACCCCCGGAGCGCTAATCAAGACCGAGGAGAAGAGAGAAAGAAGGGAAGCGCTAGCTCTGATTGAAAACAGTTTAAATACTCAGGTGACCAGTAGCCTAAAGTGCCTAAGGTAACATGGAAGTAAACTGCCATTTCAGTCCCAGCATCCGTGGAAAGGGAGGACTCAGATCTTAGTTAAATTTTAGTTACACACCTAAGATTTGTGACTGTAAAACTAAGACCCAGTAAACAGATGAAAAGTAAATTCTCTAAAGAGGTTGAGTCAGCTCAACTCACCACGCTGCTGGGGCCAATGTTGAACTTGACCTGAGTCCCGTGCTCCAGGAAAATGGCCATGGTTGTGAAACTCCGCTACATTTTCATGTTTCTGGAAACAGCTAACAGCAACAAACCCCCTTTCTCTCCCATAGTCCAGATAAGACAAGTCTGTATCCTTCTGAATGGCTCCCAAGAGACTCACGAATGACTTCCTTGTTTACCGACCTCAATAAAACCCCACACAGCCTCCTTTTTTTCCCCTCTGAGACATTCCTCATTAATAAGCTTCTCTCTATTGCAAAAGCCCCAATAAATCATCTCCTTCATTGTCTGGTACATCGTGTCCTTGATGCTGGCATGGTCTCCCTAAATGGTAACCTGGAAGCTACTTGAGAAGTAGTTAGGAGTTAGAGTCACAAAACCAAGCACAGTGGGGTAGGGCATAAAAAGGTTCTGAATGATCCTTTCAGTGGAGAGAACTTAGCAGAAGTTAAAAAATATTTTTCAAATAAATAGAATAAAATTTCAGACTTCCAAATAATAACAGTACATACACATACACACACTTACACACATACAAACACACGTACACATGCATATACACACATGCACACATAGGCACACACATACACATGCACACACACAAGCATGCACACATGCATTTATATACACTAACACATACCACCTCATCTCTGCCTCCACACTCAAGACCCCACACTCTAGACCCCACACTCTGGTGACCATCATCCTTTTAGAAGAAAGAAGAGAAAGGTTTCTTCTGGTTAAGGTCAGAGCCCCCTCTTCCAGGGACCCTTCCTGGGAAAGAAAAGAGCAGGAGGAGGGAGCCTGGCAGAGGTGGGTCAGAGCTGCACTCTGTTTCCTGACTTCATCCATCCTTAACAACCCAGAGTCTAGTTTAAGACTTGGCTAGACAACAGAGAAGGAACATCTAAATGTTTGAGAAAACAGAAAACATTTGTAGCTATTTCCACGTTGATGTTAAGATATGCCGAGGGAGCCTTACAAATGTCACAAATGGTATGAGGGGATTCATGTACTGGTCATGTTTATATACCACAGCAAATACACTTTTATCCTCCCAAAAAATTACCTGGAAAATGTACACAGATTTTTGCAGGCTTCTATGGAAATATAATTAATATTCACTTAATAACCAGTCAAATGTAGAAAACCAGCTTTCATGCTATATGCAATACAGGATCATCCCAAGAGCAATGCCTGTGGCACACAAACAATCCAAAGGGGAATTTTTCATCATCCTTGCATCAGCACCATCCCGTCTTTAGCCAGGATTTTCTCTAAGATCCAAAGTTGCAAGGGCTTCCTAGGTGGCACAGTGGTAAAGAATCCATCTACCGATGTATGAGACCCAGGAGACATAGGTTTGACTCTGGGTTGGGAAGATCCCCTGGAGGAGGAAATGGCAACCCACTTCAGGATTCTTGCCTGGAAGATTCCATGCACAGAGGAGCCTGACGGGTTACAGTCCAAGGGGTTGCCAATGAGCCAGACATGAATGAGCACACACTCCCCAACGTTGCAAAAGAGCATCAAGACATTGTCCACTTTTAAAAAACTAGTCCAATATCTTCACATCATTCTTAGCCCTCAAGATTCACCTCTCAATGGGGGAAATGGGATTTTGAGGGTATGGGTTTTGAAGCAATTCTGACAATTTTATATCTCCATGTCTGAGTTTCATTTCCTTCCCCAAGATCAAAGCGGACATGACGGCGATGGGTGTGGACAGGGCTGAAAGCCAGGAGGTGAACGTGTCCCGCGTGCGCACTGGTGATTTATGTTAGATACGGAAATGAACTGTGAGTGTGTGGCCGGGGGTGGTTTCCCTTCTGTTCAGCACGTAGGCCATGTCTCCCCTGGCGGCCTAGCCCGTTATCTTTCTCCTCCTTCTTCACACTTTCCGTAAGCCTTCTGGTTTCACAGCGGACACGTTGTAAATCTTCTCCTTCTAAGTGTCCCACATATGTTTCATTAAAAGTGTTTGTTTCTTTGATCAGCCTGACGTTTCTAATGTGAAAAACAAACAATAACTTGGTCGCCTGGCACTTGGGAATGTATAGGGCCCAAGCGAGAAGCTGCTGCAGAGCCGACAGTCTGCCTTGGGGTCTCGGTGCCCCCCGTTCGGGCTGCCCTGGGAGTGGGCCCGCTGCCCCAGGGCCGGGTGGGCACGGTGGGATGAGACAGGAAAGGCTGCGGATTAAACTGCCAAGGCTGCCATAACAAGATTCTACGGATGGGGCGGCTTCAGGCCACGGAGATGCACGCCACAGCTGCGGAGCGGAAAGCCCCGGATCAAGGCATCCTCGGGGCTGGTTTCTCCTGAGGCCTTTTTCCTTAGCTTGGAGATGGGCACCTTCCCCCGGGCCTCACAAGGTCTTTCCTCCGGGCGGGCGCGTGTCCTCTGTACGGGTGCATGTCCTCTGTACAGGCACGTGTCCTCCGTATGGGCGCGTGTCCTCCGTATGGGTGCACGTCCTCTGTATAGGCACGTGTCCTCTGTATAGGCGCGTGTCCTCTGCAGGCGCGTGTCCTCCGTACGGGAGCGTGTCCTCCGTATGGGCGCGTGTCCTCTGCACGGGTGAGTGTCCTCCGTACGGGTGCGTGTCCTCCGTACAGGCACGTGTCCTCCGTACGGGCGCATGTCCTCTGCACGGGTGAGTGTCCTCTGTATGGGTGCATGTCCTCCGTGCGGGCGCGTGTCCTCCGTACGGGAGCGTGTTCGCTGTATAGGCACGTGTCCTCCATACAGGAGCATGTCCTCTGTACGGGCGCGTGTCCTCTGCACGGGTGCGTGTCCTCCGTACGGGCGCGTGTCTGCGTCCTCATTTTCCTTTCTTATAAGGACACCAGGTCTATTAGATTGTGTGTGCTCAGTCATCCAGTCGTGTCTCACTCTTTGGGACCCCATGAACTATAGCCCACCAGGCTTCTCTGTCCATGGGATTCTCCAGGCAAGAATACTGGAGTGAGTTGCCATTTCCTTCTCCAGGAGATCTTGCTGACCCAGGGATCGAACCTGTGTCTCTTACACCTCCTGCCTTGGCAGGTGGATTCTTTACCACTGGGTTTTTGAACCCGTACTAATGACCTCATTTTACCTTTTGTTTTTCTTTTCTGGTTGTGCCACACAGGACGTTGGGATCTTAGTTCCCTGACCAGGAATTGAACTCCTGCCCCCTGGATTGTAATCACAAATTCTTAACCACTGGACCACCAGGGAAATCCAATCTCATTTTAACTTAATCAGTTCTTTGCAGACTCTATCTCCAAATAGAGTCACATTCAGAAGTATTGGGGATTATGACCCCAACATATGAATTTGGGGGTGGAGGTGACGCAGCTCAGCCCATAGCACCTGATGTGTTTGGCAAAGTACAGGAAGAACAGGGAGAGGAGAGGGTAGCCAGGGAGAGGCACCCTGCATGGATTTCTTAGCAGGTTGAGTGGACTTTTGGAAAACATTCTGTTTCTTCAGAGCAGTTGGGCTAGCAACAAAATGAAGATAAAGCACAAGGATTTCCTGTACCTGCTGCCCCGACACGTACGTAGCCTCCCCTATGGTCTACATCCCACCATACACAGTGCCTTCGTTACAACTGATGAACCGACATTGACTCAGCAATTGTCACCCAGAGTCCATGGTTTATCGTAGGTTCATCCTCAGTCTGTACATTCTGTCGGTCTAGACAAATGTATAACAACAGGTGGTCTTCCCTGGTGGCTCAGACGGTAAAGAATCTGCCTGCAATGCAGGAGACCTGGCTTTGATCCCTGCATCAGGAAGATCCCCTGAAGAAGGGAATCGCTACCCACTCCAGTATTCTAGCCTGGAGAATTCCATGGACAGAACATGGCGGGCTACAGTCCATGGGGTTGCCAAGAGTTGGACATGACCAAGCGACTAACACACACATACACACACACGTAACACTGTATGTCCACCACTATGAAATCATACAGAGTATTTTTACTGCCCTAGAGTGGACTTTTCAGGGGCTTTAGACTCCATCTATCAAGGGGCACAGAGAGGGTAGGGGGCCAGCCCTTGAGCAGGCAAATTAAGCCATCACAGCAAGGGCCGGGCGAGCTCTGAGTCAGGGATGAAACTCTATTTGGGACTTCTTGTCCTCTGAGGACGCCCATTCCCCAGCAGGAGGGCAGCGGTGCTGTGCAGGAGGAGACTGATAATTTCCCCTCCTTCTCTACCTCCTGCACGCTGTCATCTCCAGGGGTGATCACAGAATATGCCACATGCACTTGCAGCATTTGTCCCCAGGCGTCCAAGTGACTAAACTTCCACCACAGCTCCCGAAGCATAATTTTTACTCACAAAAGGGTATGCCATGAAAGCAGCCTGTCCCCTGGGAAGTGGTTTCACTGCCAGCCAGCCCACCCCCAAGGTGACTTTCTTCAGAGGGTTATGAGAATGTAGCCCACCTCGGGATTCCTGAGTTCCAGTCTGAGCCCCCTAATCTTCTCAACACTGTGTTACTTCCAGCTATATGGGCTTCCCCTGGGTTCAGTCCTTGGGTTGGGAAGATTTCCTGGAGAAGGGAAAGGCTACCCACTCCAGTATTCTGGCCTGGAGAATGCCACAGACTGTACACTCTACGGGGTGGCAAAGAGTCAAACATGACTGAGCAACTTTCACTTTTTTTCAGGTTTACAGGAAAGCCTATTTTATAGCACTTTGTGTGTGCAAGACACTGTTCTAAGTGTTTTAATCATCAATACATTTAATCCTTCTACCCTAGACAGTGCTACTATCCAAATATGGATGCTTATAATACAAGCACGGTGCTTCCCAGGTGGCGCTAGTGGTAAAGAATCCACCTGCCAATGCAGGAGACACGAGAGATGTGGGTTCGACCCCTGGGTCGGAAAGATCTGCTAGAGGAGGGTATGGCAACCTGCTCCAATATTCTTGCCTGGAGAATCCCATGGACAGAGGAACCTGGTGGGCTACAGTCCATGGGGTGGCAAAGAGTTGGACACAGACAAGACTGAAACAACTTAGCAAGCACAATGTAAGCATAATATAAGTTAAGGAAGAATGTAAAAGGAGAAAGGACATTTGATTAGAATCCTCACAGCACCCAGCCACAACCTCACCACCTTATCAGTTCAATTCAGTTTAGTTGCTCAATTGTGTCGGACTTTTTGCGACCCCGTGAATCGCAGCACACCAGACCTCCCTGTCCATCACCGACTCCCGGAATTCACCCAAACTCTTGTCCATCGAGTCAGTGATGCCATCCAGCCATCTCATCCTCTGT
>SJYV01034772.1:0-14165 GCA_006410875.1 Neotragus pygmaeus | reverse complement strand
TAAAGGTTTTTTTTTTTTTTTTTTTTTTCTATTTGGAGTCTTTTGTTATTATTATTATTATTATTTTTACTTCTGTGATAAATATCATTGGTAGTTTGATAGAGATTGCATTGAATCTGTAGACCATTTTGGATAGTATAGTCGTTTTTGCAATATGTTTTCCAATTCAAGAACATAGTATGTCTCTCCATCTATTTATGTCATCATTCATTTCTTTCATCACTGTCTGATGTTTTTTGTAAACAGTGTTTTATCTCTTTAGGTATTCTTAAGTGTTTTACTCTTTTTGTTGCAATGGTGAAGGGACTCCATCTTTAATTTCTATTTCTGGTTTTTCATTGTAAGTATATAAGAATGTGAGGATTTGTGTGTATTAATTTTATATCCTGCAATATTGCTATATTCATCAATTAGCTATGATAATTTCTGATAGCAGCTTTAGGGGTTTCCACATATTGTATTATGTCATTTGTACACTGAGACTTTTGCTTCTCCTTTCTCAATTTGTATTCTTTTTATTTTATTTTTTTCTCTTTCAAAATGCTGTGGCTAGGGCTTCCAAAACTATAGTGAATAATAGTGGTAAGGGTAAGAATCTTGTCTTATTCTTGAACTTAGAGGAAATACTTCAGCTTTTCATAACTGAGAATAATGCTTGCAGTGAGTTTGTCTTATATGGCCTTTATTATATCAAAATAGATTCTTCTCAATCACAGAAAATGAACCAAACTGATTCCATGTATCAAACTGATCAGATGGATCACACACTCTTGTTTAACTCAGCAAAACTATGAGCCATGCTGTGTAGGGCCACCCAAGAGGAGAGCTCTGACAAAATGTGACCCATTGGAGAAGGGAATGGAAAACCACTTCTGTATTCTTATCTTGAAAACCCCATGAGCAGATAAGTTCAGTTAAATTGTTCAGTCGTGTCTGACTCTTTGCAGCCCCATGGGCTGTAGCACACCAGGCTTCCCTGTCCATTATCAACTCCCAGAGCTTGCTCAAATTAATGTCCATTGAGTCGATGATGCCATCTAACCATCTCATTCTCTGTCATTCCCTTCTCCTCCTGCCTTCAATCTTTCCCAGCATCAGCATCTTTTCCAATAAGTCAGTTCTTCAGATCAGGTGGCTAAAATATTGGAGCTTCAGTATCAGTTCTCCCAAACAATATTCAGGACTGGTATCCTTTAGGGTTGACTGGTTTGATCTCTTTGTTGTCCAAGGGACTCTCAAGAGTCTTCTCCAACACCACAGTTCAAAAGTAGGGCAAAAAGATATAACATTGAAAGATGAACACCCCAGGTCAGTAGATGCCCAATATGCTACTGGATAAAAGTGAAGAAACAGTTCAAGAAAGAATGAAAAGGATGAAAAAAGCTAAAACAACACCCAGCTGTGGATTTGGCTGGGAATAGATGCAAAGTTCAATGCTATAAAAGACAGTATTGCATGGGAACCTGGTATATTAGGTCCAAGAATGAAGGTAAATTGGAAGTAAGTAATCAGGGAATGGCAAGAGTGAACATCGAGATTTTAGGAATCAGTGAACTAAAATGGACTGGAATGGGTGAATTTAATTCAGATTATCATTACTTCTACTATTGTAGGCAAGAATCCCTTAGGAGAAATGGAGTAGCCCTTATATTCAACAAAAGAGTCCAAAATACAGTAAATATGTGCAATCTCAAAAATGATTCTGTTCATTTCCAAGGCAAACCATTCAGTATTACAGTAATCCAGGTCTATGCCCCAAAAACTAATGCCAAAGAAGTTGAATGGTTCTTTGAAAACATACAATAATTTCTAGAATTAACACACACAAAAATTATTTCATTTTCATTTTATGGGACTGGAATGCAAAAATAAGAAGTCAGGAGACACCTGGAGTATAAGAAAAGCTTGGCCTTGGAGTAAAAAACAGTGGAAGAAAAAGGTTAACAGAGTCTTACCAAGAAAAAAATACCAGTCATAGGAAACATCCTCTCAACAATACAAGAGACGACTACCCATTGACATCACCAGATGGTCAATACTGAATAAATTATATTCTTAGCAGCTGAAGATAGAGAAACTCTATACAGTCAGCAGAAGAAAAACTAGGAGTAGACTTTGGCTCAGATTAGGAAATCTTTATTGCAAAATTCAGACTTAAATGGAAGAAAGTAGGGAAAACCAGGTGCTCATTCAGGTATGACCTAAATCAAATCCCTTATGATATACAGTAGAAGTGACAACAGATTCAAGGGGCTAGATATAATAGAGTGTCTGAAGAACTATGGATGGAGGTTCATAACACTGTACAGGAAATGGTGTTAAAAACAATCCCCAAGGAAAGGAAATGCAAAAAAAACAAAATGGTTGTTTGAGGAGGCGTTACAAATAGATGAGTAAAGGGAAGGGAAAGGCAAAGGAGAAAAGGAAAGATATATCCATCTGGATGCAGAGTCCCAAAGAAGAGCAAGGAGAGATACAAAAGTCTTCCTAAGTGATCACAGAAAGAAATAGAGAAAAACAATGGTATGTGAAAGACTAGAAATCTCTTTAGAGAAAATTAGAGATACCAGGGGAATATGTCATGCATATGTCATGGCCACTATAAAGGACAGAAATGGTATGGACCTAACAAAAGAAAAATATATTAAGAAGAGGTGACTAGCATACACAGAAGAAGTATTTTAAAAAAAAGATATTAATATCTCAGATAGCCACAATGGTGTGATCACTGACCTAGAATCAGACATCATGGTTAGGAAGCATCACTAAGAACAAGCTAATGGAAATGATGGAATTCCAGCTGAGCTACTTCAAATCCTAAAAGAAGATGCTGTTGAAATACTGCACTCAATATGCCAGCAAATTTGGAAAACTCAGCAGTAGCAATAGTACAGGAAAAAGTCAGTTTTGATTCCTATTCCAAGGAAAAGCAATGACAAAGAATGTTCAAACTACCACACAATTGCACTCATCTCACATATTAGCAAAATAATGCTTAAAATTCTCCAAGCAAGGTTTCAAAAGCACATGAACTGAGAACTTTCAGATGTTTAAACTAGATTTAGGAAAGGCAAAGCCTTTGTATTATAAAAGTAAAGGCAAAGTATTGTAAAGTAAAATTTTAAAAAATTAATTAATTAATTTTAAAAAAAGAAAAAAAGAGATTTCAAGATCACAAAAAAAAAGAAAGAAAAGAAAAGGCATAGCAACCAGATATCGAATTGCAATATATGTTGGATCATAGAAATAGCAAGAGAATTCCAGAAAAATGTCTACTTTTGTTGTACTGATTATGCTAAATAGTCATTTGAATATTTTGACTTCATTGACAGTGTGAATCATGAAAAACTATGGGAAACTCTGAAAGAGATGGCAATACCAGACTACCTTACTTGCCTCCTGAGAAACCTGTATGTAGGTCTAGAAGCAACAGTTAGAACAAGACATGGAATGGCGGATTGGTTCCAAATGGGAAAGAGTACACCGTGTATATATTGTCACCCTGTTTATTTAACTCATATGCATCGTACATCATGGGGAATGCCAAGCTGGGTGAAGCACAAGCTGGAATCAAAATTGGGGAGAAATATCATCAACCTCAGATATGCAGAAGACACCACTCTTATGGGAGAAAGTGAAGAGGAACTAAAGAGCCCCTTGATAAAAGTGAAAGAAGAGACTGAAAAAGCTCAACATTAAAAAAGCTAAAATCTTGGCATCCGGTCCCAACACTTCATGGAAAATAGATGAGTAAACAATGGAAACAGTGACAGACTTTATTTTTTTGGATTCCAGAATCACTGCAGATAGTGACTGCAGCCATGAAATTAAAAGAAACTTGCTCCTTGGAAGGAAAGTTATGACCAACCAAGACAGCATATTAAAAAGCAGAGACATTACTTGCTGACAGAGGTACATATACTCAAAACTGTTTTTTTTCTAGTAGTCATGTATGCATGTGAGAGTTGGATTATAAAGTAAGCTGAGAAGTGAATAATTGATGTTTTGAACAATAGTTTAATTTAATTTTATTTTATTTAGTTAGTTATTTTTATTTTACTTTACAATACTGTATTGGTTTTGCCATACATTGACATGAATCCTCCACGGGTGTACATGAGTTCCCAATCCTGAACCCCTCTCCCACCTCCCTCCCCATATCATCTCTCTGGGTCATCCCAGTGCAACAGTCCCAAGCATCCTGTATCCAGTATCAAACCTAGACTGGTGATTCATTTCTTACATGATAGTACACATGTTTCAATGCCATTCTCCCAAATCATCCCACCCTCGCCCTCTCCCACAGAGTCCAAAATTCTATTCTATACATCTGTGTCTCTTTTGCTGTCTTGGATACAGAGTTATCATTACTATCTTTCTAAATTCTATATATATGCTTTAGTATACTGTACTGGTATTTTTCTTTCTGGCTTACTTCACTCTGTATAATTTGTTCCAGTTTCATCCATCTCATTAGAACAGATTCAAATGTATTCTTTTTAATGGCTAAGTAATACTCCATTGTATATATGTACCATAGCTTTCTAATCCATTCATCTGCTGATGCGATGCTTTTAAACTGTGGTGTTGAAGAAGACTCTTGAGTCCCTTGGACAGCAAGGAGATGAAACCAGTTGATACTGAAGGAAATCAGTCCTGAGTATTTTTTGGAAGGACTGATGCTGAAACTGAAGCGCCAATACTTTGGCCACCTGGTGTGAAAAACTGACTCATTAAAAAACATCTTGATGCTGGGAAAGATTTAAGGCGGGAGGAAAAGGGGACAAAAAGGCAAGATGGTTGGATGGCTTTACCGACTTGATGGATATGCGTTTGAGGAAGCTCAGGGATTTGGTGACGAACAAGGAACCTTGGCGTGCTATAGTCCATGGAGTCAGAAAGAGCCAGACACAACTGAGTGACTGAGCTGAACTGAGATTCTTCCCATAACTACTGTCTGGAGAGTTTTCATCATGAATTAGTGTTGAATCTTATCTAAAGTTTTCTCTGCATCTATTGGATGATTATGTGGTTTTTATCTTTCAATTTGTTAATATGTGTATAATATCAATTGATTTGTGTATATTGAGTAAAATTTGCATTCCTGGATAAAGCCACTTAATGGTATTATACAGTTCTTTTAATCTGTTGTGAGATTCTGTTTGCTAAAATTTTCTTAAGAATTTTTGCATCTTTATTCATCAGAGATATTGGACTGAAATTTCTTTTTGTGTCTAGTTTTGGTGTCAGGGTGACTGTGGCCTCATAGAATTAGTTTGGAAGTTTTCCTTTCTCTGCAATTTTGTGGAAGAGCTTTAGCAGGATAGGTGTTAGCTATTCTCTTAATTTTTGGCAGAATTTACCAGTAACACTGGTTCTGGGCTTTTATTTCATGTCAATTTTTAATACAGTTTTGATTTCAGTGCTTTTGATTGTTCTATTCATATTTTCTATTTCATCCTGGTTCAGTCTTAGAAGGTTGCACTTTTCTAAGACCTTGTCCATTTCTTCCAGTTTATCTATTTTTATTGCCAAATAGTTGCTTGTGCTAGTGTCTTATCCTCCTTATATTTCTGCATTGTCTGTTTTAATTACTCTTTTTTTTATTTCTAATTTTATTGATTAAAGGTCCCTCATTTTTGTTGATGAGTCTGGGTAATGGTTTGTCAATTTTGTTTATCATCTCAAAGAACAAGCTTTTAGTTATAAAGATCTTTACTATCATCCCTTTCATTTCTTTTTCATTTATTTCTGCTCTAATCTTTCTGATTTATTTCCTTCTAACTAGTTTTTTGCTGTTATTGTTGTTCTTTTCTTCTATTGTTCTATTGTTGTTTCTTTTCCCACCCCCAAAGTTGATATCTAATTATGTGGTCAGAAAAAAATATGATACAGTTTCAATTGATGGTCTTTTTGTTTTGTTTTGTTTTAATTGAAGTTAGATTCATGACCCAAAATGTGATGTATCCTGGAGAATGTTCCATGTGTACTGGAGGAAAAAAAAATTCTATAGCTTTTGGGTGCAATATCCTATAGATATGAATTAGATACATCTGATCCAATGTGTCATTTAAGGCTTGTGCTTATTTATTAATTTTCTCTCTGGATAATCTGTCCATTGTTGTGAACAGGATGTTAATGTTTCCACTATTATTGTGTTGCTATCGATTTCCCTTTAATAACATTTGCTTTATGTATACAGGTGCTCCTAATATTGGTTCAGAAAAGTTTATAATTATTATATCTTATTGGATTGACCCTTCCAAGTCTCTTGTAATGATTTTTAAAGTCTTTATTTTTTTTATCAGCATTGCTACTCCTGTTTACCTTTGATTTCTGTTTGCATGGAACATCTTTTCCTAGTCCTTTATTTTCAGTTTGTATAGGTCCCTAGGCCTGAAGTAGATGTCTTATAGACAAACACTTAAATAGGGGAATTTTTTTGTTTGTTTGTTTCCACTAAGCCCGTCTGTGCCTATTGGCTGGAGCACTGAAACCATTTACATTTAAGGTAGTTATTAATATGTATGATCCTATTACCATTTACTTTACTGTTTAGGGTTTGTTTTTGTAGATCTTTTCTATCTTTTGTGCTTCCTATCTAGAGAAGTTCTTGTAGCATTTGTTGTAAAACTGGCTTGATGGTGTCAAATAATCTTAAATTTTGCTTACCTGTAAAGCTTTTGATTTCTCCATATAATCTCCTTCACATGTATATTAATCTTTATAGGTGTTGTTGTTTTTGTTACTTTAAGCATATTCTATCACTCCCTTCTGGCCTTTGGAATTTCTGTAGAAAGATAAGTTGTTAGCCATATGTGAACTCCCTTATATGTTACTTATATGTGAATTCACTTATATGTTACATTCCCTTATATGTCCCTTGCTACTTTTAATAATTTTTTCTGTGTTTAGTTTTTGTTAGTTTGACTAAATGTGTCTTAGTGTGTTTTTCTTTGGCTTATCTTGTATGGGACTCTCTGGCTTCCTGGACTTGGGTGGCTATTTTCTTTCTCATGTTCGGGAATTTTTCAACTATAATCTCCACAAATATTTTCTCATACTTTTTCTTTTCTTTTCTTTTTCTGTGGCCCCTATGATTCGAATGTTGGTGTGCTTAATGTTGTCCCAGAAGTCTCTAAGACTATCCTCATTTCTTTTCATTTTTGTTCTTCATTCTGTTTTGTTGCAATTATTTCCACCATTCTATCTTCCAGCTCATTTATCCATTCTACTGCCTTATTTATGCCATTGGTTCTTTCCAGTGTATTTTTTATCTCAGTTATTGTGTTGTTCATTGTTGGTTGTCTAGTCTATTTCTTCTGAGTTTTTGTTAAACATTTCTTGAATTGTCTTGATCCTTGCCTCCATTTTATTTATGTTTATCTATTTTATTTCCAATATTTGCATCTTTTTTAAAGTAGACTGTCTCTTTCTCTTCATTTGCTTGATCTTGTGATTTTTATGATGATTCTTCATCTGCTGCATATTTCTGTCTTTTAATTTTATTTAATTTACTGTGTTTGGAGTCTCTTTTCTTCAGGCTGCAAGGTTGTAGTTTATCTTATTTGTGGAGTCTGCCCCCAGTGGGTGGATTTGGGCCAGTGCCTTGTAAGAGTTTCCTGGCTGGGTTGAGTGGTGCTTCTGTTTTGGTGGGCTGAGCAAGATCTTTTCTTTCTAAAGGGCAGTGATCACTCAGTGGTGTGTTTTGGAATGTCTGTGGGATTCTTATGTCTTTGGACAGATTGTCTGCTAAATTGCAGACTTGAGTTCCTATTTTGCTAATGGTTTGGCATGAAGCATCTGTCACTGAAGAAGCTTGCTGGACTTTGGGTGAGACCTCATCTTAGTGTTGAGATGTAGACTTTTGGGAGAACTATCACCCATTAATGTTACATAGGTTTGAAAGTTTTATGCTGCTCCAGTGTCCTGAGCTTGGGTCTTCCACTTGGAGGTATAGGTCTGACACTTTACTATAACACCAAGACTCCATAAACCATACATCACAGGAGAGATAGAGAAATAAAGAGAAATAGAAAAAAGAAAAAGAACAAAAAGAAAAAGAAATAAGAGGGATACAAAGGAAAAACGAGAGAAAAAAAAAGGAATCAAATAAACATATAAACAAAAAAGAACATACAGACAAAATCCTAAAACAAATAGTGAAAACAACACTCAATATACAAGAACACTCAAAGAAACTTACACACTCACAAACAGGAAAAAATAAAAGAGGAAAAAATAAAAACAGGAACCAGAAAAGAAGAGGGCATTCACGCTAATAAACTTATCCATAGTGAAAAACTAAAAACTAGACTACTCAAAAGAAAAATAAAAAAGAAAACATGGAAGAAAATACAATATATTGAAAGAATACGCTAGAAATAGAAGAAAAAATAAATTTATTTATAAATACATTCATTTTAAAAAGAAAAAAAATTAAGAAAAATAAAAAGTGAAATCATAAAGTGAACAAAAAAAGAGACAAAAATATAGAAAGAGTGATAGTAAGAAGAATTTCCTGCTGTGTCCTCCATTGTCCTCACCGCACAGTGAACTCCAGCAGATCTGTCTACTCTGAAAGTGCCCCAGTATTTCTAGGAAGGTCTCTGGACCTGTTGTGGGTGGGGTGTAGTCAGCTCAGATATGGCCTTACTCCAGTTTATATTAGCTTCCAAAGTCCAGAGTTGCCCTCAGAATCCACAGTCTAAAGCTAATTGTGGGGATTTAATCCATTGCACCTACAGGAGCACATTTGCTTCCTCTTATTTGATCACACAGCCCCTGGTCTTTTACTTTGGCTTTGACTCCACCTCTGCTTATAGGGTGCCCTCTGGTTCTGTTCCTTGTCCAGAAAAGAGCAGGTGAAAGTAGAAGCTTAATAGAGCTCACTTGCTCAGTTGGGCTGGGAAGAGGTAGAGGCATGGCAGACCCACGTGGGGTACGTGGGAACATCTGCTGCAGCCGAAGCCTATAGGAACTTGCTACAGTCTGAGTCAGGTCGTGTGCTCCCCCAAGGGGAGTTGGCCCCATTTAGTGCATCCTTCCTCCAAGCCAAGCTGCACAGGCTCTCAAAAAGTTGTGGGCAGCGATCTGTGCCTACTCACAGCTTTTTGGGAGCTGCAAATCTTGGGGTCAAGATCACAGCAGGGTCTTGGCCCCCACCTTTGTCACTTGCAGAGGTTTTGTGGTGGCCAATAGGCCAGCATTCCCTTCTCTGGAATTGAAAGCTGCAGTTGTCACTAGTCCCACCTCTGGTACTCATGACGGCCTTGGCAGCACCCAGCCTGTATATTTCTCTCTGGGGTTGCAGTCCATAGCTGCAGCACATCCCATCTATAGCCCTTGAGAAGGCAGGGTCCTACAAGTATGTGGATTTTAAGTGTCTTAGTGGCAATGGTCTCTTTCTCTAGTTGGAAGGCCCGAGCTTTTTCTTGGACCCTCTAAGTTGTGCCATACTAGCCCCCTCAGAGTATCTTCAGGGTAGTCAACCCCAGTCTTGGTTCTGACCCCTAAAGCCTGAGCCTCAGCACCCAGCCGCTGTTCACCACAGCATGAGTGCAAATCGGCCTTTCAGTCTGTGAAGTTCTGGTTGGCACTGACCTCTGTGGTGAGTTCTGTTTTGCCTTCTGAGCACCTGTTGCTGTGCTCCTCTCTGAGGTTCCAAAGCTATCCTCTCATCCATGAGGGAGTTTCTGAGTATGCAGAAACTTTTCTTTCTTCACTGCTGCCTCCCTGAGGTGCAGGTCCCTATCCCACTTCCTTTCCTTCTCTCTCTCTCTCTCTCTTTTTACGTCTTTTTCTGTATCTCATTCCTTGGGGATTAGCTTGTCTTTTTGAAAGCCTGGAGTCTTCTTCCAATGTTTAGAAGATTTTCTGTAGGAGTGTTCCACATGCAGATATATTTTTGATGTATTTTTGGGTAGGAAGGTGATCTTCATATCTTACTCCTTTGACATCTTTAAAATCCCACCAATTACATTTTTGATGTCATATTTTACATCGGATTGTTTTTTTAACCCTCCACTGCTTATTTTGAATATAGCTGATTTTAGAAGTTTTATATTTCAGACTTCCTACTAGCTTTGATAGTGTGTGGATGACATTTTCCCTTTACTGCATATTTGACTTTACTGATTATTTTTTCTTTTATAATTTTTGTGTTTCTAGTTGTGGCCTTTTCTTTTCTGCTTAGAAGAAATCTCTTTAATATTTCTTATAAACCTGTTTTTATGGTGCTAAACTCTTTCAGTTTTGCTTATTTGTAAAGCTTTTGATTTCTCCATCAAATCTGAATGAGAGCCTTGCAAGATATATTTTGGTTGGAAGTTTTTTCCTTTTATCACTTTGTTTCATGCCACTCCTTTCTGGTCTGCAGAGTTTTTCCTGAAAATTCACTGATAACCTTATAGAAGTTCCCTTCTGTTTCATTTGTTGCTTTTCCTAGTCACTTTTAGTATTTCCTCTTTATCTTTAATATTTCATTTTTAAAATGCAATGTGTCTTTGTGTGCTCCTTTTTGGATTAATCCTGTAGGGATATCTGTGCGCCTCTGGACTTGGATATTTGTCTGCTTTCCCAAGTTAGGGAAGTTTTTAGCTCTTATGTCTTCAAATATGTCCTCAGGCCCTTTCTCTCACTCTTTTCCTTACAGGATCCTATAATATAAATATCAGTCTCCTTAATGTTGTCCCAGTGGTCTCTTAAACTGTCCTCAGTTCTTTTCATCCTCTTTCTCTCTCTCTCTCTTTTTTTTTGCTGTCCAGAGTCAGTTAATTCCACCACTTTGTCTTCCAGCTTATTGATCCCTTCCTCTGTACTATTCAGTGTATTGTTGAGTCCTTCTAGTGTATTTTTTTGTTTCAGTTATCTTATTGTCAATGTCTGATTAACTGTTCTTTAAATTTTTTAACTCTTTGTTTAAAAGCTTCTAAATTTTTGTTCTGTGCATACATTCTTCTCCCATTCTTTGGTAATTTTTATGATCACTATCCTTAACTATTTCTCTAGAGATTACCTATCTCCACTTCACTTGGTTTTTCTTCTGGGGTTTTATTCTGTTCCTTCATTTGGAATATGTTTCTCAGTCCCCTCATTTTTTGCATAAGTTTTTGTTTCTATTTATCTAACAAATAGGCTACTTTTCCCATTTTTTGGAGAAGTGGTCTTTTGTAGTGGATATCTTATGTGTCCCAGCCACACACTGCCATCTCCTCACCAGAGCTATGTGTTCTAGGGTTGCCCAATGTGGGCTGTGTAGTTCACTTTATTGTCGTGGGCTGAGTGTTGTGGGGAGTCTTATAGGCTTGGTTGGTCCCTGGTTTGGTTTGTTGTCAGTCTCTGCCTTGTGCAGAGGCTGTTGGCTGCTGATTGGTGAGTGTGGGTCATCAGGCAGCTGAATTGGGAACTGAAGGGGTCTCTGAGTCTAGTGATGGCTCACTGATGGGCAGAACCAGTGTCCAGGAGACATCGGCCCACCCACAGGCTGGGAAAAATAGGTTTTAGCCCACTTGTGGGCAGAGTCAGTTCTTAGGATCTGATTCCAGGGCCCAGGAATCTCAGCTGGTGTTGTATCACTGTAGGGTGGAGTTGGTCCCTGACACAGTTGGTTGTGGGGTGACAGAGCTTATGCTGGCCTATTAGTGAGTACAGTCAAAACCTAACTGTATCTGGCCAATTAGTGGGTGGACAGATTCTGTATGGTGCAAAGGTGCTGTTATTTTGCAGCTGGTGTCTGCCCCCTACTGAGTGATGCTTTTCCTGAGGTTAGTGCAGGCTAACTGGTGGGTGGAGCTGGGTCAAAAGATCTCTGGCAACAGAACCTTGGGATTCTCAGGTTAGTGCCCAGACACTCGTGTGTAGGCCTGGGTCTTCGGCCCTCTGTTGGGAAGAGTGGTACCTAATGGTGGCTGAAAGCTCATGGGCTCTTAAAGTTGCTTGTCTTTGAGAAGATGGTATTGTATCTCTGCCTAGTTAGTTATTTGTAGCATCCCAGAACTCACACCTATAGGCCTTTAGGCCAGGGTTATCAGGGTCCTGAGGCTAAGCTATAAAAAGGATTCTAAAATGGTGCTTGCCAGAATCAACTTCTACATCATAGATTGAGTTCCCCCTAAAATGGTTTCCNTTATGGCAGAAAGTGAAGAGGAACTAAAAAGCCTCTTGATGAAAGTGAAAGTGGAGAGTGAAAAAGTTGGCTTAAATCTCAACATTCAGAAAACGAAGATCATGGCGTCCGGTCACCTGACTTCATGGGAAATAGATGTGGAAACAGTGTCAGACTTTATCTTTTTGGGGCTCCAAAATATGGTGACTGCAGCCATGAAATTAGAAGATGCTTACTCCTTGGAAGAAAAGGTATGACCAACCTAGATAGCATATTCAAAAGCAGAGGCATTACTTTGCCAACTAAGGTCCGTCTAGTCAAGGCTATGGTTTTTCCTGTGGTCATGTATGAATGTGAGAATTTGACTGTGTAGAAGGCTGAGCACTGACGAATTAATGGTTTTGAGCTGTAGTTTTGGAGAAGACTCTTGAGAATCACTTGGACTGCAAGGAGAGCAAACCATTCCATTCTGAAGGAGATCAGCCCTGGGATTTCTTTGGAGGGAATGATGCTGAAGCTGAAACTCCAGTATTTTGGGCACCTCATGCAAAGAGTTGACTCATTGGAAAAAAGTCTGATGCTGGGAGGGATGGGGGCAGGAGCAGAAGGGGACGACAGAGGATGAGATAGCTGGATGACATCACTGACTCAATGGACGTGAGTCTGAGTGAACTCCGGGAGTTGGTGATGGACAGGGAAGCCTGATGTGCTGCGATTCATGGGGTCACAAAGAGTTGGACATGACTGAGTGGCTGAACTGAACTGAAGGCTCACTGTCTTTCAAAGACAAATGCTCTGAGAACTCTTCTTCCAGGTACATAACATCTAAACTGAGGAGCCCATCAAGGAAAGCACTCGCCTTTTGACGTTGGGTGAACCTCTGCAATTACAGCTATTCTTCTGCTACCCAGGAATGTGTGACCTGACTATATTGTGACTCTGCCCTTCCTTCCCATCTCATGTGGTTCCTTCTTTATATCTTAGTTACAAAAGAGTTTTTCTGATATATTCTGCTCTTCTTCATTGTTAGTTCTGTAAATAGTTGTAATTTTGGTGTGCCTTTGAGGGGAGGTGATCTTAGGGTCTTTCTTCCCTATCATCTTTACTTGTGTCTTTGCTCCTTGCTTTTCAAAGAAAAAATGGAAGGGTGTGTGTGTGTGTGTGTGTGTGTGTGTGTGTGTGTGCTGGTGTAGGGAGTCTTCCATGTTAAAGGTGCGATGATTTCTCTGGAATTATTCTGAAAGGAGAATTGTTCATTGTTAATTGTAATATCCACTCATCTCCTATTCCTTTTGGTTAGCAACATACATGTCTATGATTTTCCTCTCCCTCCGCTGTGCCATTCCTGGAGAGGAAGCTACTAAAGAGAGGATGTGTTGGGGTTTGTATGAGCCATTTAAATAGAGCTAGCTTAGTATTAAGTTCTTAATCATTTTTATGTCTTTATTTAATAGAGAATTTGCAATCAAATATATGACTCTAGGTAACTACTGACATAAAATTTACAATATTGTACAACAAATTAATCACTATATTCTTGGATAATATTTTGGAATTCGTAAAGAAAAACTTTGCTGCTTGCTCCTGTGTTGAGGGACAATGCCATTGTATTCAAATATTTAATTGTGTCTCTTTCTCTTAAGCTGATTGTATCATGAATAGACATATTTAAGCAAGAATACTGCATATTCCACTTACACCATATAGAAGCCATGGGCCTACTCTTGAGTGATACATTTATGTCTTAGTTAAAATAATCTTTGCTTTCTCACAAGCAACAAAGTTACTTTGTTTATATGCTGCTGCTGCTGCTGCTAAGTCACTGAAGTAGTTTCTGATTGTGAGACCCCATAGATGACAGCCCAGCAGGCTCCCTTGTCCCTGAGATTCTCCAGGCAAGAATATTAAAGTGGGTTGTTATTTCCTTCTCCAATGCATGAAAGTGAAACGTGAAAGTGAAGTCTCTCAGTCGTGTCCAACTCCTAGCGACCCCATGGACTGCAGCCTACCAGGTTCCTCTGTCCATGGGATTCTTCAGGCAAGAGTAGTGGAGTGGGTT
>SJYV01034765.1:39424-87837 GCA_006410875.1 Neotragus pygmaeus | reverse complement strand
GGGGGAGAAGGAAGGAACAGGAGAGGGGAGGGGAGTGGGAGGGGATCAGAACATGAAGCACTCAGGTCATGGGCAACAAAATCTTCCCAAAGCCTCTTGGACCTGGGATTTGACTTAAAGTGCAAAATTTAAATCAATCTGAAACTTCCTGGTTTTAAATAATCTGTATTTTTTTAAAAATGTATATATGATTCTTCCTGTTTGCCAGACACCTTAAGGTTTCCGTTTTGAGCAATATGCCTCCCTCGGAGGCAACGTGGTCAAGGGGGACGGGTATGAGGCCAGGAATGCTGGTATGAGGCCAGGGTATGAGGCCAGGGATCCAGTGGCCTTGGGCAAACTATTTGTTCTCCCCAAGCCTCATTTTCTCCATTTAAGAGCCAAGGATGAGAATCCCTATGCCTCGGAGGATCTCTGGGTGATACACACTGGAGTCTCCTGGGCACCCAATAAAGGCGGCTATTAATGTCATTAGCATCATCATTCCTCTTCTAAATCTGCACAGCCCAGAACAGACAATTAGGGAATTTAGGGTACTTTTTAACAAGGCTCAATTAGTGTGATTTTCATGCCAAACTGTATAGGCCTTAAAGTAGTACTGATTTTTTTTGTGCCCCCAAAACATAACGCCTCCTATATCTATTCCAACTGAAAATTAACAACTGAAGTCATTTGCTTAATTGCAAAAGCAAACAGATCCTCAGCCAGAAGGCAAAACGGCAAAGCCCCAGCCTGACATTCGTGTCTGGAGTTACCCCAGCCTCTTGGGGAAAAGTCCAGGGGAAAGGGCATCTGGAGAACGGGAGGCAGCTGACCCACAGCAGCGCTGACGAACCCAGGGAAGCTGCTTCCATTTTAAGAAATGCCGCCGCAGGCCTCTGTCACTGTCCACCATCATCTAGGCTCCCCTGGTGGCTCAGAGGGTAAAAAATCAGCCTACCATGCAGGAGACCTGTGTTCGATTCCCTAGGTCCGGAAGATCTGCAGGAGAAGGAAATGGCAGCCCACCCCAGGATTCTTGCTGGAGAATTCCATGGACAGAGGAACCACGGTGGGCTACAGTCCATGGGTCGCAAAGAGTTGGAAGCAACTGAGCAACTAACCCTTTCAACTGAGGGAGGGTGAGTTTCATGTAACAAGGGAAGAAGGCAATCCCTGTTCCATCAGGACTTGGTGTTCAACACGCTGGAACTGCAGATCTAAGTGGAGAAAGGCTGTTTTAACCAAGCAGAGGAGAAACAAGGAAGCCCATCTCTTGTCAAACTAGAATGTTTTGGAAGCAAAAAGTAAGTAGGTAAGTGAAGTTGCTTAGTCGTGTCCAACTCTTTGAGACCCCATGGACTGTAGCCTACCAGGCTCCTCTGTCCATGGGATTTTCCNAAGGAAGCCCATCTCTTGTCAAACTAGAATGTTTTGGAAGCAAAAAGTAAGTAGGTAAGTGAAGTTGCTTAGTCGTGTCCAACTCTTTGAGACCCCATGGACTGTAGCCTACCAGGCTCCTCTGTCCATGGGATTTTCCAGGCAAGAATACTGGAGTGGATTGCCATTTCCTTCTCCAAGGGATCTTCCCAACCCGGGGATTGAACCCAGGTCTCCAGCATTGCAGGCAGACGCTTTACCGTCTGAGCCACCAGGGAAGCCCTTTGGAAGCAAATGTCTCCCCAAATCAGCAATTTTGAAGTTGATCTCTAAAAAGAACACTTCCTAAAGCCCTATTCTGATTTTAAATCCTTGCAAACTACTTATAGACATGGGCTTCAATCCTCTCAGTGGAAATAGTGACTGATTTTATTTTCTTGGGCTCTAAAATCACCGTGGATGGTGACTGCAGCCATGAAATTAGAAGATGCTTGCTCCTTGGAAGGAAAGCTATGACAAACCTAGACAAGTGTATTAAAAAGCAGAGATGAGATGTCACTCTGTGGACAAAGGTCCATCTAGTCAAAGTTATGGTTTTTCTAGTAGTCATGTACGGATGTACAAGTTGGACCATAAAGAAGGCTGAGCACCAAAAAAACTGATGCTTTCCAACTGTGGTGCTGGAGAAGACTCTTGAGAGTCCCTTGGACTGCAAGATCAAATCAGTCAATGCTAAAAGAAATCTATTCAATGGAAGGACTGATGGTGAAGCTGAAGCTCCAATACTTTGGCCACCTGATACTAAGGGCTGACTCATTAGAAAAGACCCTGATGCTGGGAAAGATTGAGGGCAAGAGGAGAAGAGGGTGACAGAGGATGAGATTTTGGATGGCATCACCGACTCGATGGACATGAGTCTGAGCAAATTCCAAGAGATGGTGAAGGACAGGGAAGCCTGTTGTGCTGCAGTCCATGGGGTCACAAAGAGTCAGACACGACTGNGCAAGAGGAGAAGAGGGTGACAGAGGATGAGATTTTGGATGGCATCACCGACTCGATGGACATGAGTCTGAGCAAATTCCAAGAGATGGTGAAGGACAGGGAAGCCTGTTGTGCTGCAGTCCATGGGGTCACAAAGAGTCAGACACGACTGAATGACTGAACAACAACAGATCCTCTCAAACTCCTGTAAGATGTCCTATTTCTACACCCATTTCACAGATGAAGAAACTGAGGCACAGGGGGACTAATAAACAACCTGCCTGAAGACCCAAACATGATTAGGTGAATAAAGATCACTTATGTTCTTGTAAACTGGATCCAGTTAATGATGCCAGCTCCTCTCCAAGCCCTCAAGATGGAAACCAGACCCCCTCCCACCACTCTTTTCCTGAACATCACTCAGACCCCAACACAGCTTTTTCCTTTGAAATCCTTTTCACCTGGGTCTCCTAGACTCCCACCCAGATTCCTGCAGCAGTCTCTAGCTGGGTCTCTCCTTCCTGGGATTTCTAGCCCCTCTGATCTTTCCTGTATCCTGGACTAGACGAACCCAGATAAAATTCCACTGTCTGGGCTCATTCTGCTGGAATGATCCCCAAGTGCAGATTCCAGTTATGTTGCTCTCAATAGTGTGTGACATGGGCAGAGCACCTGACCTCCCAGGGCAGCTCTTTGCTCGTTTACAACAGGGTAACTGCGCCTGCCCCTCCGTGTCGGGTGAGAATGATATGTTATACAGAACACACAAGGTGGTGCCAGACATGAGGAAACACTCGACAATCTGTTACGGCTCCCCTCCTTTCCTCCTTCGCCTTCCTCCCCTCTTCCCTCCTCCTCTCCACGGTCTAATAGATGCTGGCCAGCAGAGCCAATCACTCCCCTTAAATGCTGTGCTTCAACATCCCACGTCACCTTCCGGTCCACCCCACTGCCACCTCACTCCCTCTCAAGTCAGGTCAGTAAGTTCTCCCAAGCTCTGGACCCTTTTCTGTGACTCTCTGGTCAGCATCTCCTTTGGCCTTTTCTAAAGCCCGCTGACCATACAGTCCTTGGCTCTGCCTGGTGTTGCACCAAACTGTTTCTTGATTATTTCCTATTGGCTCCATTCTTTTCAGGGAAAATCATGCCAGACTCTGCAGAATCAATGATTAATGACAGTGCCTGGGACAGGTTCTTCCCACCCGCCACTGACAGCATCCACCACCACACACGACCAGGCTACGAAACCATTCCAGGAACACTCACGTTGAGGAGCCAATGATCACTGTGCTCAGAAGTTCTAGGAAGCTCCTTATCATGAGGAGTCCTTGAAATAGAGGAGAACCAGTCTCACCCCCAGAAATGGTTATCAGCAAGTCCAGCCTCGTCGCCCCCATTCTCTCCCCAGGCCGTCTGTCCTAGGGCTCCTTTCTCCTCCCACCCAAAAGGACAAGGGCTGGGTAGTCTGCTTTGTTTGGGACTGTGATGATTTTAAAGTTGGAAATCCCTCATCAGCCCCCTCACTAAGTCTCAGGTGTGCTAGGGAGGCTGGTCCCCGTATTGACCACTCAGATAACAGCTTTTTTTTTTTTTTTTTTGAGAGGGTAAAAAAAAAAAAGACGTTATTAACAACTTCCGAGTAATCTAGAAGGAAGAAAAGGAGACAGGGATGACAGAGGACGAGACGATTGGATGGTATCACTGACTCTATGGATATGAGTTTGAGCAAGCTCTGGGAGTTGGTGATGGAAAGGGAAGCCTAGTGTGCTGCAGCCCATGGGGTCGCAAAGAGTCAGATACAACTGAACTGAGTAACCTAGAAGTGGGGCTTTGCTCCTCCCGAACCAGAAAAACATCAGCACTGATCAGATTAGGTAGCTGATCCTTGAAAGCTGAGGAGCCAGGACTATAGGTTCCTGGAAGGGAGAACAGATGAAGAGAGGTTGAAGTCCATGAGGGGTGGGGAAAGGAGCTGGGAATTTAAGACAACCCTGGCAAACCCCTCAGGGTCAGCTATTAAAGAAACGGCCTTCCTCTTCTTGGCTCAGACCACCTTAAGGAAAGAGAAACAGTTAAAAATCAATAGTGCAGTGCAGATAAGAAATGTTCCCCAGAACTGCCCATCTCTGAATGTGATCAGTGCAGAAACACTAATAGAAAAAGATATATGCACCCCCATGTTCATAACCAAGATATGGAGACAACCAAGTGTCCATTGGTGGATGAATGGATAAAGTGATGTGATATGTATCTATTGTGCTCAGTCATGTCCAACTTTTTGTGACCCCGTGGACTCAAGATACATTCCCTTCCCCAGCTACATATATCTTCAGGTGTGTGTGTGTGTGTGTGTGTGTGTGTGTGTGTGTGTGTGTGTGTATATCTTTAGGTATGTATATCTAGAGAAGGGAATGGCAACCCACTCCAGTATTCTTGCCTGGAAAATCCCATGGACAGAGAAGCCTGGTGGGCTACATACAATCCATGGGGTCACAAGAGTCGGACATGACTGAATGACTAAACCACCATTATATATTCACACAATTAAATATTATTAATCTATAAAAAAGATTGAAATCTTGCCATTAGTGACAGTGGAGACACTTGCTGTTACAGACAAAGGCTAGAGCTTGAGGGCATTTGAAGACACGAGGAGACAAACACCACAATATCTCATTTCTACGTGGGCTCTGAAAAAAGAAAAACTTCATAGATACAGAGAACAGATTGGTGGTTGCCAGAGATGGAGAGAGAGGGAGGTGAAATGGGTGAAGGAGGTCGAAAGGCACAAACGTCTATGTATTAAATAAGTCATGGGAATGTAATGAAGAGCATGGGAATTATGGCTAATGATACTGTATCGAATATTTGAAAGTTGTTAACAGAGTAGATCTTAAAAGTTCTCACCACAAGAAAGAAAAGACTGTTGTAACTGTGTGTAATGATTTATGCTAACTACACTCATTGGGGTGATCACTTCAAAACATACAGAAATATCATATCATGATGCTGTACACCTGAAGCTATATAATGGATGTCAATCATATCTTAATTTTTTTTAATTTAAGAAATAAAACTAAAAAGTAATTAAATCAACAGATCATTGAAAAACCTGTCCTCTATTATGGACACCCTAGATACTGAGTTAAACCACAGCCCCTGGAAGAGTCGTTTGTTCAGTATTTCAGTCAAGATCTTCCAGACTCTCAGGTTTAGCCTCTGAAGTTCCAGGTAACTGAGGAAATAAGCAAACTGAAATGAAATCAGAGCACACTCACAGGGGGATGCTAAGACTCAGCTTTCCACAGCCTGACATATTACTCTGTGTCAAGCTCTTATTTCCTTACAATGGCGCTTGGTTCAGAAGACTGAGGGGAACTTCCCCGGCACTCCAGTGGTTGAGACTCAGTGCTTCAGCTTCAGGGGTTGTGGGTTCAACCCCCAACTGAGAGAGGAAGACCCTGCATGCCACTCAATGGGGCTAAAAAATAATAAAAAATTATTTTTTAAGATGTGCCAGAAGTCTTGGACCTAGTGAAGAACTTAAAAAAAGAAAAAAAAGAAGAAAACTGAGGGGATCTGAGAGAGTGGACACCAGCAAAAGGTGAGACCGACTAAGTACTGTCCCTTCCTCTTAAATTAGAGGATGAAAACCTTGAATTAGTTTCAATATTCTTGCTTAATTGAGGGCTTATTTCTTCTTTTTTTTAAATTATAAGATGATCTACCTTATTTGAGTATCGTCAGTAAAGAATTGAGATTTTAAAAAAACTGTAGTGTGGATATATGTATATTTGCATAGTGGTTTCTTAAGATTAACAATCATAACCACCAGGTGCACAAAGAGAGGGAAGTGGGTGGAGTATCACTGAGATCTAAAAAATAAAATAATGAAAACCATTTCAAACAGGCGGTGCAGTTTAGGGGGTAAACCCACCCCAGAATAGCCCATCTCTGGGTGTGACAGATGCTCAGACTAAAGGGCACCACAAAGAGGAGCCAGAAACCATCACCCACTCACCCTTAAATTGAGCTCAGCAAAGGCCACGATTTCGCTTTGATCCTCCATATGACCCTTTGGGTCAAAAAGAACAGCAAAAACTTGTGTCCCCAGCAGGAAAGTCTTCTGGATACCCCCCAAGTCAGCAGCTGAAGACCCACTGGCAAACCTGAGTGTCCACCTCCCCTGAGGCATTTGGGGCTGAAGCGTTTGTCACTCAGTTGTTTCTGGGGATTCTGCAAGCAAGATACTGGAGTGGGTTGATATTCCCTTCTCTAGGGAATCTTTCCCACCCAGGGATCAAACCTGGGTCTCTTGCATTGCAGGCAGATTTTTTTACCTTCTAAGTTACCAGGGAAGCCCCTGGGGCTGAAAAGATCAGTGTAATTAGTAAGTGACAGCTTGGAATTCAGCTCTCTCTCATTGTAAAAAAGAAGACATATAAGTAGAGGCTTCTTCTCAAAATAGTTCATCCAAGGCCCTAAGAGCTTCACAGATTCCCAATCTGTCTTTTACTAATGTCTGCAATGACAAACAAAATAGCTGTGATGATGTTGATGTGATGGCGGTGGTGTGATAAGACAGCGGTGATGGTGATCGTGATGACAGTAACTAACACAAAGCCCTTACTCTCGGCAAGTTCTAGTTCTAAACACTCTACTGATATTAACACAATACATCCTGACAACAACTTTACTAGATGCATCACTATTACCATCTCCATTTGCTGGTGTGAAAACAGATACAGAGAGGTTAGCGTAACCTGTCCAAGGTCACACAGCAGGCCTTGAACCCAAGAGTCATCTAGAGTCCATCCTCTTCATCCCATTCTGGANTTACCATCTCCATTTGCTGGTGTGAAAACAGATACAGAGAGGTTAGCGTAACCTGTCCAAGGTCACACAGCAGGCCTTGAACCCAAGAGTCATCTAGAGTCCATCCTCTTCATCCCATTCTGGACACTGGCTCATGTCCAAATGGAGAGGCTCTAGCTCCCTGTGTTGGCAAGATCCCCTGGAGAGGGAAATGACAACCCACTCCAGTATTCCTGCCTGGAGAATCCCATGGACAGAGGAGACTGGTGGGCTATGGTCCGTGGAGTCGTAAAGAGTCAGACACAACTGAGCAACTAACACTTTCACTTTCTTTCCAGCTTTTTTTCTTTCCAGCTCCAGCAAGACCCCTCCTCAGGATTAACACCTCTAGGGCCCTGGCTGGGTTATCTGCCTGTTTATCTTACCCTCCCTCCTTTCACTAAGGTGATTTGCAGGAACCCATTATAAAAACACACAGCAGAGGGCTTCCCTGGTGGCTCTTGGTACCTGCCTGCCAATGCAGGAATTAGATCCCTGGTCTGGGAAGATCCCACATGCCTCAAGGCAGCTAAGCCCATGCACCACAACTGAGCCTGAGCTATATAACCCAGGAGGGGAACCTCAGCTGAGCCCAGGGGCCACAGTTACTGAAGCCCTTATGCCCTAGAACCTGTGCCTCACAAGAGAAGCCACCGTAATGAGAAGCCCGGGGACCACAACCAGAGAAAAAGCCTGCGTGACAACGAAGACCCAGCACAGCCGAAGGCTGAATAAATACATAAAAAATTTTAAAACACACAGCAGAAGCAAGTGAAAAGTGCAAAGGGCAAACAGTGTTGGGACGCTGGACGCCCTGGAGGGACAACTTTGGTGGCCAAGTGGGCTGGGGTGCAGGAGAAACCTCTGGCTGTGTGTTACATATACTGTTCCCTCTCTAGGAAACTTCTGCAAGAAGTCAATGTGACAATCGGTTTGACACTGCGTGCCCCCAGACCCACACGTGGAGCGCAAACCGTCTTTCTGCCGGATAAACGACAGAGGTTTCCTTCCTTGGACACATACTGCCATGCAGGGCTGGCATCGACCTGTGAAAACTGAGAAGTCAAGTCCTGCAAAGCTGTGCTGCAAAGCCCTTCTTACAGCAGGGCAGGCAGAGCCAAGGTGTTCCTTGAAAGACCCTAGTTCTAATCCAACTCATCACGGTCCCTGCAGCATGTTTCATGTCAGGTGGCCAAAAGAGTTTGGGTCTGGGATTTTTAAGACAAATAAAATAAAATGCTTATTCCTGGCCATAAATAGCTTTCAGTAAACACACTAGTCCATCCTAAAGGAGATCAATCCTAAGTGTTCATTGGAAGAACTGATGTTGAAGTTGAAACTCCAGTACTTTGGCCGCCTGATGCATAGAACTGACTCACAGGGAAGGACCCTGATGCTGGGAAAGACTGAAGGCAGGAGGAGAAGGGGACAACAGAGGATGAGATTGTTGGATGGCATCACCGACTCAACGGACATGAGTTTGGGTAAACTCCAGAAGTTGGTGATGGACAGGGAGGCCTGGTGTGCTGCGATCTATGGGGTTGCAAATAGTCGGACACGACTGAGTGACTGAACTGAACTGAAACACACCAGAAAGTGTTGAACACAAAGCACGACCACTGCCTACTGTAGAAAAAGGAATTTTTAGACTTGCCTTTCTCATGTCAGATTCCAAGAAGGCACTGGTTAAGGACCAGTGGGCAATTGCAGGAAAAGACAGGAAAATAACCACCAATTGACTTTCCAAGTAGGTCTTTTGCTGTTGCTGTTATTGTTGTTTAATCACAAGGTCGTGTCTGACTCTTTTGCAGCCCCATGGACTGTAGTTTGCTAGGGTCTTCCGTCCACGGGATTTCCCAGGCAAGAATACTAGAGTAGGTTGTCATTTGCTTCTCCAGGGGATCTTCAGGGATTGAGCCTGTGTCTCCTGCATTGGCAGGAGATTCTTTACCACTGAGCCACAAGGGAAGCCCAAGTATGTCTATGCTTGACCACAAGTCATCCCGGCCATGCCCTGTGGTGACAATGATGGAACGTGAAAGAACAAATTTAAAGACCATTTGCTGCTCCAGTAAGCTGGATGTCCTCAAGGATGTCCACATCCTAACACTCAGAACTAGTGAATGGCAACAAGTTTATGAATTTGAGATGGGGAGGTTACACTGAGCTGTCAAGTAGGTGGGCCCCCTCTGATCACATCCATCCTTAAAAGTGAGAACCTTTTACAGCAGCGGTCAGGAAAGACTTGACTAGGGAACAGTGGTCAAAGAGATGAACCTTGCTGGCTTTGAAGATGGAGGAAGGGGGCCCTAAGTCGAGGAAGGCAGGTGACCTGCAGAAACTGGAAAAAGTACAGATGTGGATTCTCTCCCGAGCCTCCAGAAAGGAGGTCCAGAAGGCACCACCAGCACCCTCGTTTTAGCCCAGGGAGATGTGTGTCAAACTTTTGACCAATGGAGCTGTCAGATAATACATCTGAGTTGGTTAAAGCCACCGAGTGTGTGGTCATTTGTTACAGCAGCAATAGGAAACCAACACAGCTGATGATTCTGTATGGGACTCCTGAACCTTTTCCAAAGACACTTCGGTGGATCAAGGCCAGTCACGCCAGTCACGCAAAAGGATCCTGAAGCAGGCAGCACGTGGCCTATTTCTGGAAACTTCCTGCATGAGCCTCTCCTCACTGCCAGGCATTTGCAACGTTGACAAACAGCCAAGCTAAGACCATAGCCCCTCTGTGTGGGCTTGCGGACACAATGAGCCCTTTGACCTGAAATGTGGGGAGGCTTACTCATTCCTTCACACCACTCTTTAGGGCCACATGGTCTAGCAGACCAGCTTCTCACACAACTTTCTCTTTGACTCAGCAGGCTATATATACTTTGCTCTAATTTCTTAATCTGGTAAAACCGATCTGAGGATCCATCTGGCAAAAACCAAACAAGGCATAGTCCCAGATCATCCTCTCAAGAGAATGAGGAGGTCCGCTGTGATATTCTGCTCTTTTTATTCTTGTTTCCTCCCAGTGATTTTTCTAGAATCTGCCTTCTCAAAAGAGCTTTATGGCTTCAAGCCGTGGAATGTGTTCAAGAGAGTTGGCGCTCCCTAGTGGTCCCGAGATGCACTTTCTGGCTCATCACCTTCCCTTTAAACACACCCATACAGTCCATCCTAAAGGAAATCAGTCTTGAATCATCACTGGAAGGACTGATACTGAAGTTGAAACTCCAGTCCTTTGACCACCTGATGCAAAGAACCGACTCATTGAAAAAGACCCTGATGCTAGGTAAGATTGAAGGCAGGAGAAGGGGATGACTGAACTGAACTGAACTGACTGAAATACAGTTGTGACCCAGACAGTAGTGGCTTTACTGATGCATGTCAAGTTGAGATCAGCAGCTGACGTGTGCACACTTTGCCCGTGATAGGAAAGTAGCAACTGAAGATTTTTGTAAACTACTTAAGAGAGAGGAAGTGTGAAGAGTGGAAGAGTAGGGTCACCCCATGTGCTAGGCAGAACCGGTCATGAAAAAGAAATTCTGGTTTTCTCTAAAAGTATTCAGATTCGATTTGTTCAGAAGTCTCTAACTCTTTTGCATAATTATTTAGAAACAAGGGCTTCCCAAGTGGCTCAGTGGTAAAGAATCCACCTGCCAATGTAGGAGACATGAGTTCAATCCCTGGGTCGAAGATCCCCTGGCGGAGGAAACGGCAGCCCACTCCAGTATTCTTGCCTGGGAAATCCCATGGACAGAGGAGTCTGGTAGGCTACATACAATTGTATGGGGTCACAAGAGTCAGACAGAACTTGGCCAGCACACAACAACTTAGAAACACACAGCCTCCCCGCCCCCGCCCCCCCAAATAAATAAAGAACTCCCTCTCTATTTTTCTTTGTAATGTCTGTACGTTTTAAAGAGGTCAAAGGTCTGAAACTACCTATTTACAAAGATGAAAGTCTATTGCTTTAAAGACACATTAGTTTCGATGACCAGCTTATGAAAGTTGTTTGGATAGGAGTCAGAAAGGGAGGGAACCGGCAATTTCACATTTTTCGTTCTAACTGAAACTAGTCAGTTAATCAGAAACATCTTAAAGGTTACTGAGAGAATTCTTGTGACCAAGATTTTAGAATGTGTCCCCTTTAATGCTTAAAGATGGCAGAAATCAGAGGCTTTTTGCTTAATGTTTTCAGGTAGAAAGGAGGAGTCACCTGTGTGGTATGACATGTGAGTTCTGGAAGAATCCACATGTCTAAAAATGCCCACACCAGCCTTCTGTGAAAGCCTGACTCCAGAGAATTGTCTAGAAAAAGCCACTGTCTGTTAAGAAGTGGTGGTGGTTACTCTTACCTTCTCCAGGCCTAACCCAGGAAAAGACACCAGTCCCAGAAACCTCTAATCTTTCCACAAACTGCACTGTTTGTCCATTTGCTTATACACAGCAGAAAAGGGTCCATTTTGGTGACATTTTCTACATCCTACAGGTGCAGTGACTGCAGCCATGAAATTAGAAGACGCTTACTCCTTGGAAGGAAAGTTATGACCAACCTAGATAGTATATTCAAAAGCAGAGACATTACTTTGCTGACTAAGGTCCATCTAGTCAAGGCTATGGTTTTTCCTGTGATCATGTATGTATGTGAGAATTGGACTGTGAAGAAGGCTGAGTGCCGAAGAATTGATGGTTTTGAACTGTGGTGTTGGAGAAGACTCTTGAGAGTCCCTTGGACTGCAAGGAGATCCAAGCAGTCCATTCTGAAGGAGATCAACCCTGGGATTTCTTTGGAAGGAATGATGCTAAAGCTGAAACTCCAGCTCTTTGGCCACCTCATGTGAAGAGTTGACTCATTGGAAAAGACTCTGATGCTGGGAGGGATTGGGGGCAGGAGGAGAAGGGGCCAACTGAGGATGAGATGGCTGGATGGCATCACGGACTCGATGGACGTAAGTCTGAGTGAACTCCGAGAGATGGTGATGAACAGGGAGGCCTGGCATGCTGCAATTCATGGGGTCACAAAGAGTCGGACACGACTGAGCGACTGAACTGAACTAAACTGAACAAGTGTTTGATGAAATGGCAAAGCCATTAAATTCCTTTTGTAAAGGTATGCTTGTCAGATCTCATTCTAAAAGATTCAATGCACTTTTGAGAAGCCATGTTAATTATTACAGCTGGTCATCATCTCGATGAAAGACATTCAAAATATCAAACTAAATCCCAAAGACTTTGAATAGCCAAAACAGTCTTGAGAAAGAAGATCAACATTGGAAGCTCATACTTCCTGATTTCAAACTACATTGCAAAGATAAAGTAATCAAATATTATGGTATTGGCATAAAAATAGGCACATAGATCAATGGAACCAAATAGAGAGCCCAGGAATAAACCCAGGCATGTATTTATAGTCAATTAACTCACAACAGAGGAGCCAAGAATACACAGTAGGGGAAAGGACAGTCTCTTCAATAAATGGTGTTTCTTAAACTGGACAGCAACATACAAAAGGATGAAACCAGACCACTATTACATTATACAAAAAAAAATATTCAAAATGGATTAAAGACTTGAATGCAAGACCTGAAACTACAAAACTCCTAGAAGAAAATGTACACAGTGAGCTCCTTGACAGCAGTCTTGGTGACAACTTTTTTCTACTTGACACCAAAAGGCAACAAATGCAAAAATAAATAAGTAAGATTACATCAAACTGAATAGCTTCTGCCCAGTGAAGGAAACCATCACCAAAATAAAGAAACAATTTACTGAATGGCAGAAAATATTTGCTAATCATATATCTGATAAGGGACTAATATCCAAAACACATTAAAAAAACATGTACAAACTAACAGCAAAAAACCCAACAATCTGATTTTTAAATGAGCAGAGGTTTTGAACAGACATTTTTCCAAAGAAGGCATATAGATGGCCAACAGGCACATGAAAAGATGCTCAACATCCTTCATCAGAGACACACAATATCAAAAACCACCACGAGATATCACCTCTCACCTGTTTTAGAATAGCTATAATCAAAAAGGGCTTCCCAGGTGGCACAGTAGTAAAGGATCCACCTGTCAATGCATGAGACTCAAGAGACACAGGTTCAATCCCTGGGTCAGGAAGATCCCCTGGAGTAGGAAATAGCAACCCACAGTATACTTGCCTGGAAAAGTCCATGAACAGAGGAGCCTGGCAGGCTACAGTCCAAGGGGTCACCAAGAGTCAGACACCACGGAGTGACTGAGCCCATAAGTCACATTATCAAAACTACAAAAATATAACAACTGTTGTAGAGGATGCAGAGAAAAGGGAACCCTCATGCACTATAGGTGAGAATGTAAGATGGAGCAGCCCTGTGAAAACAGTACTAAAGTTCCTCAAAAAATTAAACATAAAACTACCATTAGATCCAGTCATTCCATTCCTGGTTATTTATCCAAAGAAAATGAAAAAAGTATCTGCTGCTTACAGGTCAAAGACCAGTGGTTCTAGTTGTACCATACAGGTCTTCTCTTTAACTTTTCTGCAGGGCAGAGGGAGTGCTAATAAGACAGGAAACTACCCAGTTGGCCCCTGGAAGTTGGTCCCTTCTCGTCCCTTTTCTGCCCTCTAGTGGAGCAACAGATCAGGACCGTGAGAACAGCAACAAACAAAACACCTACTGCCAGAAACAATTTTTTTTCTTTAAAGAAATAGATGCCTGCACAGTTGATAGCACTTTCTAGATGACTTTGTCTGTACACCCAACCAGTGGCTCGAGTCATCTGTCCCCAGTAGAGGGGAAGGCTTTGCTCATGATTTGGCTGCATGTTATCAGCAAAATGTGTTCATTAAGGTCCTTGATCCACATCATCAAGGGGATTGTGCTCTATCTTAAAGCATAGTCGTCCCTCCTCCATAATCTTAGAAAGTAAGGAAGGTTTAATTCCACTTTACACCTAGAGTCTATGGAATACCGTTTAGATTCTAAGACTTGAAAAGAGATCTGAACCCTAAATGCATCCCCAAGTATCAGTTCAGGATTTCCCTGAGGCAACACGAGAAGTTCCCTGAGGTCCCTGTCGCCACTCAAGAAGAACCCCGAGCTTCCTGCTGCAACTCGAGAAAAACCACAAGATTGCCGCATCAATGCGAGATGAGGCCCAATTCCCCTGAAGCGCCCCAAGAGCAATCTCAAGTTCACTCTCCCAAGTTGAAAGGAGGCTTGACTCCCTTTATGCAACGTCCGTGGTTCCCAGTGATACCTGTCGCAACTCGAGAAGAGCCTCGTGTACGCAACCTCATCTCGAGATGGGGGCCTATCCCTCTGCTTCAACTAGAGAGGAATCCTGACTTTCCACTCGGAACTCAAGAGGAGGCCTGTCTCACCTATTGCAACTCCAAAGGAACCCTGAGTTTCCTGCTGCAAGTCAAAACGACACTGAGTTCCCCTTCAACTCGAGATAAGGCCTGATTCTCCTGCAGTGACTTGAATGGAACCCCGAGTTTCCCCTCACAACACAAAGGGAAGTCTGACTCCCCTTTTGCACCTCTAGAAAAAGCTCGAGTTCCCCACCTCAACTCGACATGAGGCCTGACATCCCTTTTAAAACTCGAGAGGAAAGCAGAGTTCCATGCCTCAACACGAAGTAAGGCCTACTTCCCTGTTGAAACTCGATAGGAACCCCGAGATCCCTGTCCCAACTGGAGAGGAACACCGAGTTTCCTGCCTCAACTTGAGATGAGGCGCTATTCCCCTGCAGGGACTGGAAAAGAATCCCGAGGTGCCCCTTGCAACTCGAAAGGTCTGACTCCACTGTGGCAACACAAGAGATTCCCTGAGGTCCCCAATGTAACTTGGGAGGAACCCTGAGCTTCTGGCAGCAACTCAAGAAAAACCAGGAGATTCCCTCCTCAATGTGAGATAAGGCTCTATTCCCCTGCAGTGACCTGAAAGCAGTCCCATGTTCCCCCTCATAACTCGAAAGGAGGATTGACTCCCTCTCTGGAACTCCAGAGCTTCTCTGAAATACCTGATGCAACTCAAGAGGAATCCCGAGTTTCCCACCACAACTCAAGAAGAGCTCTGTCTTCCCCACCTCATTTCGAGATGAGTGCCGATTCCCCTGCTTCTACTCGAGAGGGATAATCCCCACTATCCCCTCGCACCTCAAGAGGAGGCCTTTCTCACCTATTGCAACTCGAGAGGAACTCCAGTTTTCTGATGCAAGTCGAAAAGACACCAAGTTCCCCCTCAACTCAAGATAAAGCCTGATTATCCTGCAGCGACTCGAATGGAACCCCAAGTTCTCCCTCACAACATGAAGGGAGGTCTGACTCCCCTGTTGCATCTTTATCAAAAGCCCGAGTTCCTCACCTCAACTCAAAAGGAGTCCTGACACCCCTTTTACAACTCGAGAGGAAAACGGAGTTCCCATGCCTCAACAAGAGACAAGGCCTGATTCCCCTGTTGAAACTGGATAGGAACCCCGAGATCCCTGTCTCAAGTGGAGAGGAACCCCGAGTTTCCCTCGTCAACTCGAGATAAGGCCCTATTCCCCTGCAGTGACTCGAAAGGAATCCCGAGGTGCCTCTCACAACTTGAAAGGAGGCCTGACTTCCCTGCGGCAACATGAGAGGTTCCCTGAGGTCCCTGTCGTAACTGGAGAGGAAATCTGAGCTTCTCACCACAACTCAAGAAATACCACGAGATTCCCCTCTCTATGCGAGATGAGGCCCGATTCCCCTGCAGTGACTCGAGAGCACTCCCACATTTACCCTCACAACTTGAATGAGGCTTGACTCCCTTTAGCAACTCCAAATGTTCCCTAAAAAAAAACCCCACAACTCAAGAAGAGCCCCATGTTACCCACCTCATTTCGAGATGAGGGCCGATTCCCCTGCTTTAACTTTGGAAAATCCACCTGTCCCCTCACACCTCAAAAGGAGACCTTTCTCACCTATTCCAACTACTGAGGAACCTCAGATTCCTGCTGCAAGTCGAAAGAACACCGAGTTTCCCCTCAACTCGAGATAAGGCCTGATTCCCCTGCAGCGACTTGAATGGAACCCCGAGTTTCCCCTCACAACATGAAGGGAGGTCTGACTCCCCTGTTCCACCACTAGAAAAAGCTGGAGTTCCCCGCCTCAACTTGATAGGAAGCCTGACACCTTTTACAACTCGAGAAGAAAGAGGAATTCCATGCCTCAACATAAGATGAGGCCTGACTCCATTTTTGAAACTTGATAGGAACCCCAAGATCCCTGTCACAACTGGAGAGGAACCCCAAGTTCCGGGCCTCTACACAAGATGAGGCCCTATTCCCCTGAAGCGACTGGAGAGGAATCCTGAGGTGACCCTCGCAACTGGAAAGGAAACCTGACTTCCCTGAGGCAACACGACAGGTTCCCTGAGGTGCCTGTCACAACTCGGGAGGAACCATGAGCTTCCTGTTACAACTCGAGAAAACCCACGAGATTCCCCCTCAACACGCGATGAGGCCTGATTCACCTGCAGGGACTCGAGAGCAGTCCTGCATTCCCCCTCACAACTCGAAAGGAGGTTTGACTCCTTTTATGCAACTCCAGAGGTTTCCTGAGATGCCCGTTGCAACTGGAGAGGAACCCCAAGTTTCCATCCTCAATTCAAGATGAGGTCCTATTCCCCTGCAGTGACTTGAGAGGAATCTGGAGGTGCCTCTCGCAACTCTAAAGGAGACCTGATGTCCCTGAAGCAACACGAGAGGTTCTCTGGGGTCCCTGTCCCAACTCCA
This sequence comes from Neotragus pygmaeus, assembly GCA_006410875.1. Lineage (NCBI taxonomy): Eukaryota > Metazoa > Chordata > Mammalia > Artiodactyla > Bovidae > Neotragus > Neotragus pygmaeus. The sequence continues at coordinate 70,888 of SJYV01034765.1, read as the reverse complement.
GAGGAACCCCAAGCTTCCCGCCGCAACTCGAGCAAAACCACAAGATCCCTCCCTCAACACGACATGAGGCCCAATTCCCCTGCAGTGACTCATGAGTAATCCCTTGTTCCACCTCACAACTTGAAAGGAGGCTAGTCTCCCTTTATGCAACTCCAGAGGTTCCCAAAGATACCTGTTACAACTCGAGAGGAACCCTGAGTTTCCCACTGCAACTTGAGAAGAGCCCCATATTCCCTACCTCATCTCCAAGTATGGTCCGATTACTCTGCCTCAACACGAAAGGAATCCAGGCTTTCCCCTCACACCTCAAGAGGAGGCCTGTCTCACCTATTGCAACTCAAGAGGCACCGCGAGGTTCCTGCCCCAAATCGAAAGGACACCAAGTTTCCCCTCAAATAGAGATACAGCCTGATTCACCTGCAGCGACTCGAAAGCAATCCTGCATTACCCCTAGCGACTTGAAAGGAGGCTTGACTCCCTTTATGCAACTCCAGAAGTTCTCCGAAATACCCGCTGCAACTTGAGAGGAACCCTGACTTTCCCGCAGCAACTTAGAAGACTACCCAGTGGTCCACACCTCATCTGAGATGAGAGCCAATTTCCCTGCTTCGACTCGAGAGGAATCATGACTTTCCCCTCACACCTCAAAAGGCCTGTCTCACCTATTGCAACTGGAGAGGATCGCCGAGTTTCCTGCCAAAACTCGAGAAGAACCCCGAGTTCCCCGTCTCAATTCGAGATGTGCCCGATTCCCCTGCAGTGACTCAAGAGGAACCCCGAGTTCCCCGTACCAACTCGACACAAGCCCCAAGATTCTGATGCAACTGCAGAATACTCCCAAAAGGAGCCTACCCCACCCCAATTGGAGAAGAGCCCTCTGCCGCAACCAGAGAGGAAGTCTCATACTGAAACTAAGCAGGAAGTGCGCTCTGCCACAAATAGCCAGGAGCTTCTTGTACTTCGCAACTAGAAAAAGCACCCCTTTTCATTACAAACATAGAAGAGTCACCCACCTCCCAATTTGAGAAGAGCACTCTACCGCATCTAGAGAGGTTCCCAACTAGCACAGTTAAAGAGGAGTTCCCCTGCCACAACGAGAGAGGTGGCTGCAAACGACAACTAGAGACGAGCCGACCCACTGCAATGAGAGTGGACCCCAAGCTACATCTAGAGAGTAGCCTCCCACACATTGCGCTTAGAGAGGGACCAGCCTGCACATCACTGCTTAAGAGGAGCTGTCCCACTGTAGCTCAAGAGAAGTCTCCACCACAACTTGAAAGGAAACCCGAGTCATATGCTGCAACTCAAGAGGCACCCCAATTTCCGCACTGCAATTTCACAGGGTCCCTAGGCTGGCACAAGCAAAGGGGCCACTGCGCCAAATGACAGAGGGGCTCTCCGGCCAACACTGCAGCAGATCCCCCAGGCACAACTTAAGAGGTGTCCCCCAGGATATCACACCTAGAGAGAGGGTCTTCTGCCTCCAATGGAGACGAGCTCCCTGAAGCAAGTCGAGTGGAGGCTTTCACAACTAGAGAGCGGCAATCCCACGAATAGAAGTGAGGAACTCATAGCGCCAAAAGCAGAGAGGACCTCCCCCGTGGAGACACGCACACCCCAACCAGAGAGGACACAGCCTCGCCCCTCGAGAGGAGCCCTCCACCACAACTTGAGAAGAGCCCACTGCACATCACACGCAGAGAGAAGCCCCTATTCTGCTAATACAGACGAACCTCACACTACAAGGAGAGAGGAGATTGCCCTCCACGACTAGAGAGACTCGAAAGCCCTGCAACTACAGAGTGGACCTGACCACAATGATAGAGTAGTTCCTTGTCAAACCTAGTGAGCAGCCACCCGTCATTGCAACAAGACATGAGCGACCGTGCACATCTCTGCTAGAGACGAGTTGCCCCAAGATAAGTTGACAGGAGGCCCCACTGCAAGTGGCCAGGAACCCTGAGTCCCAACAGAGCTCAAGGAGAACCCCAACTTCCACGCCACAATTCCAATGCAATCCTGCATCCCTTGCTGCAAATCCAGAGGAACACTGATTTCTTGCTGCACTTCAGGAGGAGCTCTCAGTCCCCTGTGGCAACTCTCGAGGAAACCCCAAGTTTCCAGCAACAGATAGAGAAGAACCTTGAGTTTCTGATGCAGCTTGAGAGGAGGCCCAACTCCCCTGCTGCAACTCGAGAGGAATCCTGACTCCCTTGTTTCCACTCAAGAGGTATCCCCTGATTTCCATCACAACTCAAGAGGAACCCCGTGTTTCCCACCACAAGTTGAAAGGACCCCAAGTTCTCCCTCAACTTGAGATATGGCCCGATTCCCCTGCAGCAACTCGAATGGAACCTCGAGTTTCCCCTCACAACATGAAGGGAGGTCTGACTCCCTTGTTGCAACTTGAGGAAATTCCCGAGTTCCCTGCCTCAACTCGATAGGAGCCCTGACATCCCTTTCACAGCTTGAGAGGAAAGCGGAGTTTCATGCCTCAACATGAGATAAGTCCTGACTCCCCTGTCACAACTGGAGAGGAACCCCAAGTTTCCCACCTAAATTTACTTGAGAGGAATCCTGAGGTTCCCCTCACAACTCAAAAGGAGGCCTGATTCCCCTGAGGCAACCCGAGTGGTTCCCTGAGATCCCCATCGCAACTCGAGAGGAACCCTGAGTTTCCCACCTTAACTTGAGATGAGGCCCAATCCCCCTACAGCGACTCAAGATCAATCCCGAGTTCCCCCTCTCAACTCGAAAGGAGGACTTTTGGCAACTCAAGAGGCTCCCCCAAGATTCCCATCACAACTGAAGATGGACCCTGAGTTCCCCACCACAACTCATGAAGAACTCATGTTTCCTACCTCATCTCGAGATGAACACCGATTCCACTGCTTCAACTTGAGAAGAATCCCTACTCCCCCCTTGCACCTCAAGAGGAGGCCTGTATCACCTATTGCAGCTTGAGAATTTCCCAAAGTTCTCCATCTCAACTCGACACGAGCTCCAAGACCCTGATGCAACTGCAGAGCATTCTCAAGAGGAGCCTACCCCACCCCCATTGGACAAGAGCCCACTACCACAACAAGAGAGGAAACCTCATCCTGCAACTAAGCAGGAGACCTGACAACTGTGTTGCCACTGGAGAGGAAACCCTAGATCCCCACTGCAACTCAAGAGGAACACCGAGGTTCCCGCTGCAATTCAAGATGAACCCTGAGTTCCCAGCTGAAACTAGTGGAGAGCCACAAGCCCTCTGGTGCAACTCCAGAGGATTCCCAAGAGGAGACACGCCCACCACAGTTGAAAGGAGAACTCTACCACAACAAAAGAGGAAGCCCCGTACCACAACTAAAAAGGGCCCCACTTCCACAACTAGCGAGTGTGCTCCAGCTCATCACAACTGGAAAAAGTGCCCCCTTCTCATCACATTCAGAGAAGAGTCACCCTCATCACAATTTGAGTAGAACACTCTCACCCAACTAAAGAGGAACCCATCTACCACAAGTAAAGAGGAGCCCTATTGTCACAGCTAGAGAAGAGTCTGCAAATGACAACTAGAGGGGAGCCGACCCACGACAAATAAATAGTGGAGCCTCACTGCAATTAGAGTGGAGTCCCATGCTGCAACTAGAGAGTAGCCTTCTGCACATTGCAACTAGATGGGGCTGCCTGCAGATCGCTACTATGGAGGGTCTGCACATTGAGGCTCAAGTGGAGGCTCCATAACAACTCTAAAGAAACCCTGAGTCACCTAGAGTTCAGGGCTCCTATCGAGTGGCAACTCTAGAGTTCACCACTGCAATTTGACAGAAACCCTAGGCTGTAACAAGAGAAAGTGTCAATGGCCAAAATGATGGAGAGGCTCCCCGGCCAAAACTGAAGTGGATTCCCCAGGCACAACTAGAGTGGAGTCGCCAGGATACCACACCTAAAGAGAAGCCCTTCTGCCGCAAATACAGACAAGCTCCTGAAGTAAGTCGAGTGGAGGCCCTCGCAACTAGGGAGAAGCAATCCCTCTGATATTGGTGAGGAACTCCTAGAGCCAGATGTAGAGAGGACCTCTGCCACAGAACCACCCACACCCCAACCTGAGAGGACACAGCCCCACACCTTGAGAAGAGCCCTCCACCACAACTCAATTGGAGCCTGCTGGGCATCACACATAGATAGGAGATGCCCTGCTGCTCCTCACCACAAGAAGAAAGGAGGGTTCACACCACCACTAGAGAGAATCGAACCCACCACAAGTACAGAGTTGAATCCAACCACGAAGATAGAGAAGTCCCATGCCAAAAGAAGCGAGTAGCCTCACAACGTTGCAACAAGCCAGGAGCCACCCTGCACATCCCTGCTAGAGACGAGTCGCCCCAAGACAACACGAGAGGAGGCCCCACTGCAAGTCGAGAAGAATCCTGAGTACCACCCCAACTCGAGTGGAAACCTGAGATCCCCATAGCAACTAGTGTGGAAGCCCGAGTTCCCGGCTACAACTCGAGAGGAGCCAGAGTTCCCTGATGCAACTCGAGAAACACCCAACTTCCCTACTGCAACTCAAGAGGAGCCAGAGTTCCCTGATGCAACTCAAGAGACATCCAACTTCCCTGCTGCAACTCGAAAGGGGCCCTGAGTTCCCACCTGCAAGTTGAGAGAAGGATCAACTCCCCTGATGCAAATCGAGAAGAAACCCTAGTTTCCCACCTCAACTCGATAGGAGGTCTGACTACCCTGTTGCAACTCGAGAGGAACACCTAGATCCCCGTTGCTACTTGAGAAGAACACCAAGTTTCCTGCCGCTACTCGAGAATAACCCCGATTTTCTTACCTCCATTCTAGATGAGGCCTGATTCCCTTGCAGTGACATGAGATGAATCCTGAGTTCCCCATTGCAACTTGAGAGGAAACCCAAGTTTACCTTCACAACTCAAGAGGAACCCTGAGTTTTCCACCACAACTCACAAGAAACCTTAAGTTTTCTACTGCATCTCAAGAGAAACACCAAGTTCCCCACTGCAACTTGAGTTGAGCTTCCATTTCCCTGTATTGTCTTGAGAAGACCCCCAACTTCCCCCTCACAACTCAAGAGGAAGTCTGACTCCCCTGTTGTAACTCGAGAGGAACCCCGAGATTCCCATCACAATTAGAGAGGAGCCCTGAGTTCCCCCCCGCCACTCAAGAGAAGGCCTGATTCACCTGTTGCAACTCAAGAGGAATCCTGAGATCCCCATCATAACTCGAGAGGAACATCAAGTTTCCCGCCACAACATGAGAAGAACTCCGAGTTGCCTGCTGCAAGTTAAGAGGAGATACAACTCACCAGCTGCAACTCGAGAGGCACTCCAAGTTCCCCCTAGCACCGTCAGAGGACGCCCTGATACTCTGTGGCAACTCAAGAGGAATACTGAGATCTCCGGTGCAACTCGAGATGAAACCCAAGTTTTGCACTGCAACTTTAGAATAAACCCAGGTTCCCTGTCTCAACTCAAGATTAGGCCCAATTCACATGCAGTGACTCAAGAGGAAGCTTGAGCTCCCTGTCACAACTCGAGGGGAACACTGAATTCCTGCTGCACCTTGATAAGAGCTCTGAGTCCCCTGCTGCAAATCAAAATCCTGTGTTTCCCATTGCAACTCAAGGTGAACCCCAAGTTCCCACCTGCAACTCAAGAGGAGGCCTGACTCCCCTGTTGCTACTCGACAGGAAACACAAATTCCCCACCTCAACTCGAGAGGAGTCCTAACTTCCCTGTTGCAACTCAAGAGGAATCACTAGATATCCCATCTCAACTCTAGATGAGGCCCGTTGTGCCTACAGAGATTTGAGATGTATCCTGAGTTCCCCATCACAAATTGAGAGGAATCCCGACTTTCCCGCCACAACTCAAGAAGAACTGGGAGTTCCACATCTCAACTCAAGAGGAATCCCAAGTTCCTCAATGCAACTCGAGTTGAGGCCTGACTCTCCTGTTGCAACTCAAAAGGAACTAAGAGTGTAACCTCCCAACTCGAGGAGGCTTGACTCCTCTGTTAAAATCAAGGGGGAAATCCAAGTTCCCCGCCTCAACTTGAGAGGAGGACTGACTCCCCTGTTGCAACTCAGGAGGAACATTGAGATTCCCGTTGGTATTCAAGAGGAACCACAAGTTGCCTGCTGAAACTAGAGAGGTGGCCCGGCTTCCCTGTTGCAAATCAAGAGGAACCCCAAGTTCCCCCTTGGAACATCAGAGGAAGCCCTCCTCCCCTGTTGCAACTAGAGAGGAAACCTGAGTTTCCCACCTAAACTCGAGAGGAACACCGAGTTTCCCACTGCAACTCTAGAGGGACCTTGATTTACCCCCTTCAACTCGAAGGAGGCCCAACTCCCCTTTGGCAATTTGAGAGGAAACCCAAATTCCCTATCTCAACTCAAGAGGCCTGGCGACCCTGTTGCAACTCGAGAGGAACACCTAGACCCCTGTCACAACTCAAGAGAACACTGATTTTCCCACCACAACTAGAGAAAAATCCCAATTTTCCTGCCTCCATTCTAGAATGGTCTGATTCCCCTGCAGTGACGTGAGATGAATCCAGAGTTCCCCATCACGACTCAAGAGGAACTCTGAGTTACCCATCGCAATTCAAGAGGAACACCAGGTTTCCCACTGCAGCTTGAAAGAGACCTGTTTCCTGCTGCATCATGAGAGAAACCCCGAGTTCCACGCTGCAACTCGAGAAGAGGCTCAATTCCCCTATAGCGTCTGGGGAGGACCCCTGAGTTCCCTCTTGCAACTTGAGAGGAGGCTCAATTCCCTTGTTTCAACTCAAGAGGAACCCCAATATTCCCATTGCATTCTAGAGAAACCCCTGCCACTACACGATAGAAGGCCTGACTCACCTCTTTCAACTCAAGAGGAACCCCGAGATTCCTGTCATAACTCGAGAGGAACCCTGAGTTGCCTGCTGCAAGTCAGGAGGAGATATAACTCATCAGCTGCAACTCGAGAAGCACTCCAAGTTCCCCCTCGCACCATCAGAGGAGGCCCTACTACCCTGTAGCAACTCAAGAGGAACACTGAGATTACCGGTGCAACTCGAGAGGAGCCCCAAGTTTCCCTCTGCAACTTTAGAATAAACCCAAGTTTCCTGCCTCAACTCGAGATGAGGCCCTATTTGCATGCAGCAACTCAAGAGGACCCAGTCACAACTCGACAGGAACCCCGAGTTTCCCGCTATGGCTCGAGTGTAACCCTGAGTCCCACACTGCATCTCGAGGAGAACACTGACTTCCTGCTGCAATTCGATAGGAGCTTTGAGTCCCCTGCTGCAAATCAAGAGAAATCCTGTGTTTCCCACTGCAACTCAAGAGGAACTACGAGTTCCCACCTGCAACTCGAGAGGAGGCCTGACCCCCCTGTGGCAACTCAAGAGGAAATCCTAAATCCCTGTCTCAACTATACATGAGGTGCAATTTGCCTGCAGAGAATCGAGAGGTATCCTGAGTTCCCTGTCACAACTCGAGAGGAACCCCAAGTTCCCTGCTGCAACTCGAGAGAAACACGGAGTTCTCTGCCTCAACTCAAGATGATGCCTGTTTCCCCTGCAGCCAGTTGAGAGGAGCCCCGAGGTCCCACTCACAGCATGAGAGGAAGGCTGACTCCCCAGTTGCAACTCGAGAAGGAACCCGAGATCCTCATCATCTCCTGAGAGGAAGCATGAGTTTCCTACCACAACTTGAGAGAAGGCCTGACTCCCCTGTTACAACTAGAGAGGAACACCAAGATCCCTGTCGCAACTTGAGAGGAACCATGAGCTCCCCACCAAAACACTAGAAGTACCCCCAGGTTCCCTGCCTCAACTAGGGATGAGGTCTGACTCACATGCAGTGATTCGAGAGGAGCCCTGTTGAAAGTTAAGAAGAGCCCCAAGTCCCCTGATGCAATTCCAAAGGATTCCCAAGAGGATCATGCTGCTGCTGCTAAGTCGCTTCAGTCATGTCCGACTCTGTGTGACCCCATAGATGGCGGTCCACCAGGCTCCCCCATCCCTGGGATTCTCCAGGCAAGAACACTGGAGTGGGTTGCCATTTCCTTCTCCAATGCATACCTCACAACAATTCGAGAGAACTCTACCACAACAAGAGTGGAAGTCCCATACCATAACTAAAGAGGAGGTCCCACTTTCCACAACTAGAGAGTATTCTCCTGCATGTCACAACTAGGAAAAGTGTGCATTCTCATCAAAACCAGAGAGGCCTCATGCCCATCACAACTTGAGAAGAGCAATCTACCACAGCTAAGGAGGAGGCCATGAGCACAAGTGGAGCCCCACTACCACATCTAGAGAGGAGTCTGCAAAGGACAGCTAGCTGGGAGCAGACCTACAGCAAATAGAGTGGTCCCTCAGTGCAGTTAGAGTGGAGCCCCATGCTGCAACTAGAGAGAAGCCTCTCGCACATTGCAACAAGACAGGGTCAGCCTGCAGATCACTACTATAGAGGATCTTCCCCACTGAAGCTAGAGAGGAGGCTCCACAACAGTTCTAAAGAAACCCCAACTCACCTGATGCAACTCAAGAGGCACCGTGAGTTTGCCACTACAATTTGACAGGAGCACTAGGCTTCAATGGACAAAATGACAGAGAGTTTCCTTGGCCAAAACTGAAACGGATTCCCCAGGCGCAATGAAAGAGGAGGCCCCCTCACACCTAGAGAGAAGCCCTTCACCCACAAAGAGAGACGAGCTCCCTGAAGTAAGTCATGTGGAGACCTTCACAACTAGAGAGAAGCAATCCCTCTGATATCAGTAAGGAACTCTTAGTGCCAAAAGTAGAGAGGACCTCCGCCATAGAACCACCCACACCCCAACCTGAGAGGACACAGCCCTGCACTTCAAGAATTCTCCACAACTTGAGAGGAGACCACTGGACGTCACACATAGAGAGGAGATGCTCTGCTGCGAAAAGAGATGAACCTCACATCACAAGCTGAGACGAGATTGCACACCACCACTAGAAAGAATCGAACCCACCACAACTACAGAGTTGAATCCGATCACAAAGATAGAGAAGTCCCATGCCAAAAGAAGTGAGTAGCCTCACAACATTGCAACAAGCCAGGAGCCACCCTGCACATCCCTGCTAGAGACGAGTTGCCCCAAGACAACTCAAGAGGAGGCCCCACCACAAGTCCAGAAGAACACTGGGTACCACCCCAACTCGAGATGAACCCTGAGATCCCCATGGCAACTAGTGTGGAAGCCCGAGTTTCCAGCCACAACTCGAGAAGAATCCCAAGTTCCCCACTGCAACTCGAGTGGAAGCCCGAGTTCCCACCTATATCTTGAGAGGAGACCCAACTCCCCTGTTGCAAATTGAGAGGAAACCCAAGTTCCCCAACTCAAATCAATAAGAGGCCCAACTACCCTGTTGCAACTCGAGAGGAAACCCTAGATCCCCGTCGCAACTTGAGAGACACACTAAACTTCGTGTCGCAACTCAAGAAGAACCCTGAGTTTCCCTCCTCAACTCTAGATGAGGCCTGATTCCCTTCGAGCAACATGAGATGAATCCTGAGTTCCAAGTCGCAACTCGAGAGGAATCCTGAGTCTCCTGCCCCAGTTCGAGAAAAACACCATGTCTCCACCTCATTTCGAGATGAGGCCCGATCCCCCTGCAGCCACTAAAGAGAAACACCGAGGTCCCCCTCAAAACCTGAGAGGAGGCCCAAGTCATCTGTTGCAAGTCAATCACAGACCCGAGATACCTGTCACCTCTTGAGAGGAAAGCCAAGTTTCCTTCTGCAACTCGAGAGGAGGCCTGACTCCCCTGTTGCAAATTGAGAGAAACACAGATATCCCTGTGGCAACTTGAGAGGATCCCAGTTTCCTGCCCCAACTCTAGAGGAACTCTGACTTCCCTGCTGCAACTTGAGAGGAGGCCCGATTCCCCCACTGCTACTCGAGAGGAACCCTGATTTACTCCCTGCAACTACAAGGAGGCCCAACTCCTCTGTGGGAAATCGAGAGGAAACCCAAGTTCCCTATCTCAACTTGAGAGGAGGCCTCACAACCCTGTTGCAACTTGAAAGGAACACCTAAGTCCCCACCGCATCTAGAGAGAAACTCTGAGTTTCCCATCACAACTCAAGAATAACCCCGATTTTCCCACCTCCATTTGGATGAGGCTTGATTCCCCTGCAGCAACATGAGATGAATCCCGACTTCCCTGTTGCAACTCAAGAGGAACCCAGAGGTTTCCACCACAGCTTGAAAGAAAGTCTGTGTTTTCCACCACATCACAAAACACTGAGTTCCACACTGCAACACCAGATGAGACACGATTCCCCTGTAGCATTTCAAGAGGACCCCCAAGTTTCCCAATGCAACTCGAGAGGAGGCCTGACTCCCCTGTTTTAACTAGAGAGAAAGACCAGATTTCCTGCTGCAATTCGAGAAGAACTCCAAGTTCCCGACTGAAACACGAGATGAGCCACAAGCCCTCTGATGCAACTAAAGAGGATTCCCCCCAAAAAAGGAAACCCCATACCACAACTAAAGAGGAGGCCCCCATTCCACAACTAGAGAGTGTCCTCCTGCACATCACAACTAGACAAAACACCCCTTCTCATCACAAGACAGGAGTCACGCCATCACAATTTGAGAAGGGCAACCTGACCCACCTGAATAGGAACCCATCTACCACAAGTTAAGAGGAGTACCATTGCCACAGCTAGAGAGGAGTCTGCAAATGACAACCAGAGGGGAGCCAATGAGCGAAAAATAAAGCGTGGGCCCTCACTGCAATTAGAGTGGAGCCCCACGCTGCAACCAGAGAGTAGCCTCCTGCACACTGCAACTACAGAGGGGCAGCCTGCAGATCGCCACGACAGAGGATCTGCCCAATTACAGCTTGCGAGGAGGCTCCATAACAACTCTAAAGAAACCCTGAGTTACCTGCTGCAACTTAAGAGGCACCCTGAGCTCATCACTGCAATCTGACAGGAGCCCTAGGCTGTAAGAAGAAAAGGCACCACGGGTCAAAATGACAGAGGGGCATACCAGCCAAAACTGAAACAGATTCCCCAGGCACAACTAGAGTGGAGGACCCTAGGATATCACAGTTAGAGAGAAGCCCTTCTGCTGCACATAGAGACGGTCTCCCTGCAGTAAGTCGAGTGGGGTCCCTCATTACTAGAGAGAAGCAAAACCACAAATTTTAGTGAGGAACTGCTAGTGCCAAAAGTAGAAAGGACCTCCCCCATAGAGTCACTCATACCCCAACCAGAGAGGACGCAGCCCCGCACTTCGAGAGTAGCCCTCCACCTCAATTCCAGAGGCGCCCACCAGACATCAAACATTGAGAGGAGCCCCTCTGCTGCTATTAGAGACGAACCTCACACGGCAAGTAGAGAGGAGATTGCATACCACCACCAGAGAGAATCAAACACCCCGCAACTACAGTGTTGGATCCGACCACAAAGTTAGAGAGGTCGCATGCCAAAACTAGCAAGTAGCCTCCAGCCTCAAGACAGGAGCTGCACTGCACATCTCTGCTAGAGATGAGTCATCCCAAGAAAACTCATGACAAGGCCCGACACCCCTGTTGCAACTTGAGAGGATCCACTAGATCCCCATTGCCTCTTGAGAGGAAGCCTGAGGTTCCTGCCACAGCTTGAGAGGAGGCCTGACTGCCCTGTTGCAATGCCAGAAGAACCCCGAATTCCCACCTGCAACTTCAGAGAAGACCCTACTCCCCTGGGGCAACTCGAGAGGAAACCAAGTTCCCTGTTGCAACTGGAGAGGAACAGCAACTTTCCCTCTGCAATTCAAAAAGAACACCACATCCTCTGCCTCAACCCAAGAAGAGGCCCAACTCCCCTCTTGCAACTCTAGAGGAAACCCAAGATCCCTGTCACCTCTTGAGAGGAAGATTGAGTTCCCTTTCTCTACTCCATATGAGGCCCAATTCCCCTGAGGTCACTCTAGAGGAACCCCAAGGTCCCCCTTGCAACTGAGAGGAACCTCAAGTTTCCCACCTCAATGCAAGAGGAGCCCAACCCCGAGTTCCCCACCACGTCTAGAGTCAAACCCTGAGTCCCGTCCTACAACTCGAAGGAAATACTGAGATTCTGCTGAAATTCAAGACGAGCTCTGAGTCCCCTCTTGAAACTTGAGGAGAACCCTGAGTTTCCCACCACAACTAGAAAGGAACCCCAAGTTTCCCACTGCAACTCGAGCGGAGGCAGACTCTCCTGTTGCAACTCAAGAGGAATATCAAGTTCAATCTCGCAGCTCGAGAAGAGGCTCTTCTCCATTGTTGTAACTCATGGGAAAGCCCAAGATCCCCATCTCAACTCTAGTGGAGGACTGATTTCCCACTACAACTCGAGAGGAACCCCGAGTTCCCTGCTGCAACTTGAGAAGAGGCCAGACTCCCCTGCTGCAACTCAAGAGGTAGGCCAAGTTCCCACCTGCAAGTTGAGGGGAAGCCTGACTCCCCAGTGATAACACGAGAAGAAACACAAGTTCCCCACATCAACTCGAGAGGAGGTCTGACTGCCCTGTGGCAACTCTAGAGGAAACCTGAGTTCCCAACTCAACTAGAGAGGAAACTGGACTGACCCGTTGCAACTCAAGAGGAAAGCTTAGATCCCCATCGCACCTCGAGAGGAACACAGAATTTCCCACCACAACACAAGAGAAACCCTGAATTACCTGCCTCCACTCTAGATAAGGCCTGATTCCCCTTTAGCGACATTAGATGAATAGCAAGTTTCCCATCACAACTCGAGAGGAATGCCGAGTCTCCTGTCACAACTCTAGAGGAACATATAGCTCCCCACTGCAACTCAAGAGACGGCCAAATTGCCCTGATGCAACTTCACAGGATTCCCAAGGGGAGCATGCCCCACCACAATTTGAGAGGAGGTCTCTACCAGAACAAGAGAGGAAGCCCCATACGACAACTAAATTCCAGAGTCAGGGCCATCTGTCTCCCTGCACTTTCCGATCCTTGCAAAGACATTCCTCGGTCATACCACTACTGCCCATGAGGAAGCAGGATGCAGGAGTGTGTTTGAGAGTGCTGGGTGCCATACTGCGGTCACCTCATTGAGGTGATATTCTACTGCAAATGAGCCTGAGGTGAGGAGGTGCGAGCCACCCACTTGCTTCAGACATCGCATAGGGTGGAGCAAAGCTAGCTCTGTCAGAAGTAAAAAAACAGCAACTGGAATGATTTTCAAGCAGTTGCTAGGCTGTATTGTGCTTGGTCCCCAGAGTAAAATTTGATTTTTCCCCCTAGTTCCGGTATTCAGGTTCATACACAGGGAGTATCACCGCAGAATCCAAGAATGCTCCAGACAGACCTGGGTTCACTAGACCTCTCCAACAGAGGAAATGTGATGGAACAGACGTTTGGATGTTGCTTTGACTCTGCCTGTGAGTGTGGGACCCGTCTCTATGGTAATGGCCTCTGGGGACTTTGCTCCTGAAAAATGACCTCCAAGCCAGTGTTTCAAACCTGTGTGTGACTCTCAGCCAGCAGGATGCTGGGAAAGATATCTTCCCCCGAGGAAGGAAAGGCATCCAGACTGAGTGTGTTTTCAGACCTCTACTTGCAGGAACTGTTTTGACTCTAAGACGTGAGACCACCAGGCCTGCACCGACGTCCTAAAATCCAGAGTCAGGGTCGTATGTCTCCCTTCACTTTCTGTCCTTCCAAACACATTCCTCGTTCATACCGGTCCTGCCCATAAAGATTCAGGCTGCAGAATGTGTCTGAGAGTGCTGGGTGGCATACTGTTGTCACCTCATTAAGGTTACATTAAACTTCCTATGGGATCAAGGTGAGGAGTTGCTAGTCACCAGATTGCTTCAGAAATCCCAAGGGGTGGAGCAAAGCAGTTCTTTCAGAAGTAAGAAACAGCAATTGGATGGCTTTTCAAGCAGTTGCTAGGCCACACCGCTTTTGTGCCCCGGAGAGAAAAATGTGAATTTTGCCCCCTAGTTCTGGTATCCAGGTTGACACATAGGGTGTGTCCACCCAGGATCCAAGAATGTTCCAGACAAACCTAGGTTCACTAGCTCTTTTCTAAAAAGAAAACGTGATAGAATAGGTGTTTATATGCTACTTTGAATTTACCTGTGAGTGTGGGAATCCTCCCGATGGTCACGGAGTCATGGGACCTTGCCACTGAAAAAATGGCATCCAAGCAAGCGCTTTCAAACAGTGCGTGACACTCAGCACACAGGAGGTTGGTAAAGCTATCTTCCTTCAAGGACGGAAATGCATCCAGAGAGAGTATGTTTTCAGGCCTCCATCTTGCAGGGACTGTTTCACTTAAAAGATTTGAAACTTCCAGGCCTGCTCCAAAGGCCTAAATTTGAGTCAGGTTCGTGTGACTCCCTGCACTTTTCGAGACTTGCAAAACATTTCTTGGTCATACCGGTACTGCCCAAGAGGAAGCAGGCCACGGGAGTGTGTCTGAGAGTGTTGAGCGCCATTGTGTGGTCACTGCATCGATGTGATATTTCCTGCAAATGTGCCCATGACGAGGTGTTGTGATCTGCCTGCTTGCTTCAGAATTACCAAAGGGTGGAGGAAAGATAACTGTCAGAAGTAAGAAATCAGCAAATGGATGTATTTTCAAGCAACTGCTAGGCCACACTGCTTTAGGGCCCCCAGAAAGAAAAATGCAAATTTTGCCCCTTAGGTACAGTATCCAGGTTGACACACAGTTTGTGTCCCTGCAGGATCCAAGAATGTTCCAGACAGACCTCACTAGATCTCTCTTACAAAGAAAACGTGATGGAACAGACATTTGGATATTGCTTTGATTATCCATCTGAATGTGGGACCCCTACCATGGTTCATAGCCTCAGAGGACATTGCTCCTGAAAAATGACTTCAAAGCAAGTGCTTTCAAGCAGTGTGTGACTTTCAGCATGCAGGACACTAGGAAAGATATCTTTCTTCAAGAAAGGAAAGGACATGAGGAGTCACAGGCCTCTACTTGCAGGAATTGTTTCAGTTCTAAGATATGAGAACACCAAGGCTGGGCTGAGGGCCTAAATTCCAGAGGCAGGGCTGTGTGTCTCTCTGTACTTTCTGAGCCATTCAAACACATCCTGAGATCATACCAGTACTGCTCATGAAGATTCAGGCTGCGGGAGAGTGTCAGAGTTCTGGGCACCATACTGTGGTCACCTCTTGAGGTGACATTAAACTTTTTATGGGCTCAAGGCGAGGATTTGCAATCTGCCCACTTGCCTCCCAAAGGGTAGAACAAATCTAGCTCTGTCAGAAAAAAAAAAAAAAAAAAAAAAAAAAAAAACAGCAATTGGAAGGATTTTCAAGCAGTTGTTAGGCCACACCAACTTAGGGCCCTCCAAGAGAAAAATGTGAATTTTGCCCCCTAGTCTCAGGATCCAGGTTGACACACAAGATGTGTCCCCCAGGATCCAAGAATGTTCCAGACAGACCTAGGATCACTAGATCTCTCCTACAGAGAAACCGTGATGGAACAGATGTTTGGATGCTGCTTTGAATTTGCCTGTGAGTGTGGGAACCCTCCCGATGGTCATGGACTCAAGGGAACTTGCCACTGAAAAATGACCTACAAGCAAGCACTTTCAAGCAATGTGTGACTGTAAGCATGCAGGATGCCTGGAAAGCTATCTTCCATTGTGGAAAGAAAGGCATCCACGGAGAGTATGCTTTTAGGCCTCTATCTTGCAGGAACTGTATCGCTTAAAAAATGTGAAACTTCTAGGCCTGCTCCAAGGGCCTAAATTCCAGAGTCAGGTTCGTGTGACTCCCTGCACTTTCTGAGACTTTCAAATACATTCTTTGTTCATACCAGTAATGCCCCAGAGGAAGCGGGCTGCGCGGGAGTGTGTCTGAGAGTGCTGGGTGCCATTGTGTGGTCACCTCGTCGGTGTGACATTTCAGTGCAAATGGGCCCAAGACAAGAGGTTGTGAGCCGCCTGCTTACTTCAGAAATCCCAAAGGGTGGAGCAAAGCTAGCTGTGTCAGAAGTAAGAAAATAGCAATTGGATAGATTTTTAAGCAGTCTGTGACTCATCATGCAGGATGCTGAAAAAGCTCACTTCCTCTAAGGAAAGAAAAGCATAGCAACCCACTCCAGTGTTCTTGCCTGGAGAATCCCAGGGACGGGAGAGTCTGGTGGGCTGCTGTCTATGGGGTCGCACAGAGTCAGACATAACTGAAGCGATTTAGCAGCAGCAGCAGCAGCAGCAGTAATCATTTGGAGGAAATTACTCCTCCATTCGGAGAAGGCAATGGCACCCCACTCCGGTACTCTTGCCTGGAAAATCCCATGGACAGAGGGGCCTGGTAGCCTGTAGTCCATGGGGTATCAGAGAGTCGGATATGACTGAGCAACTTCCCTTTCCCTTTTCACTTTCATGCACTGGAGAAGGAAATGGCAACCCACTCCAGTGTTCTTGCCTGGAGAATCCCAGGGACGGGAGAGCCTGGTGGGCTGCCGTCTATGGGTCACACAGAGTCGGACATGACTGAAGTGACTTAGCAGCAGTAGAGTGTTTTCAAGCCTCGATCCTGAAGGAAATGTTTTGCTTCTAAGACATGAGATCTCCAGGTCTGTTCTGAGGGCCTAATCACCAGAGTCCTTGTCGTGTGCCTCCCTGCACTTTCCGAGCCTTGCAAACACATTCCTAGGTCATCCTGGCACTACTCTTGATGAAGCAGGCTATGGGAGTGTGTCTGAGAGTCCTGGGCGCCATGCTGTGGTCAGCCCTTCGAGGTGACATTCCACTGCAAATGGGCCTAAGGCAAGGAGTTGCGAGCTGACCACTTGCCTCAAAAATCACAAAGGATGGAGCAAAGCTAGCTCTGTCACAAGTAAGACAACAGAGATTGGATGGATTTTCAAGCAGTTGCTTGCCGAACGGCTTTAGGGACCCCCGAGAGAAAATTACTAATTTTGGTCCCTAGGCCCGGTATCCAGGTTGATACACAGGATTTATCCCTGCAGGATCCAAGAATACTCCAGACAGACTTAGGCTCACTTGATCTCTCCTACAGAGGAAACATGATGGAACAGACATTTGGATGCTGCTTTTAATTTCCCTGTGAGTGTGTGAAACCGGACCATGGTCACGGCCTCAGGGGAACTTGCCACTGAAAAATGACCTCCAAGGAGTAGCTTTCAAGCAGTGTGTGACACTCAGCATGCAGTGTGTGGGGAAAGCTATCTTCGTCCTAGGAAGGAAAGGCATCCACATAGAGTGTATTTTCAGGACTCTATCTTGCAGGAAATATTTCATTTCTAAGACGTGAGAACGCCAGGCCAGTTCTGAGGGACTAAATTTCAGAGTCAGGGCTGTGTGTCTCCCTGCACCTGATGAGCCCTGTAAACACATTCTTAGGTCATACAGGACTGCCTATTAGGAAAAAGGATCAGGGAGTGTGTCAGAGAGTTCTGAGTACCATACTGTGGTCACCTCGTCAAAGTGATCTTTCACTGCAAATGGTCCCGAGGGGAGGAGTTGTGAACCACCCGCTTACTTCAGAAATATCAAAGAGTGGAGAAATCTGTTTCTGTCAGAAGTAAGAAAAGAGTAATTGGACAGGTTTTCAAGCGCTTCCTAGGCTGTACTGCCTTTGAGTACTCTGACAGAAAATTTCGAATTTTGGGCCCAGGATCGTTGTCCAGGTTAACACATAGGTTGTGTCCCCACAGGATCCAGGAATGTTTCAGACAGTCCTAAGCTCACTAATCTCCCCTACAGAGAAAACATGATGCAACAGGCTTTCGGATGTTGCTTTGACTTTCTCTGTGAGTGTGAGGCACTTCCCAAAGTCCATGGCCTCGGGTGACCTTACCACTGAAAAATGACCTCCAAGGGAGCACTTTCAAGCAGTGTGTGACTCTCAGCACCCAGGATGCTGGGAAAGCTATTTTCCTTCGCGGAAGAAAAGGCATCCACAGAGAGTGTGATTTCAGGCTTCTATCTTGCAGGAAATGTTTTCTTCTAAGACGTGAGACATCCAGGCCTGCTCAGTTCAATTCAGTTCAGTCACTCAGTCGTGTCTAACTCTTTGCGACCCCATGAATTGCAGCACGCCAGGCCTCCCTGTCCATCACCATCTCCCAGAGTTCACTCAGATTCACGTCCATTGAGTCAGTGATGCCATCCAGCCATCTCATCCTGTCAACCCCTTCTCCTCCTGCCCCCAATCCCTCCCAGCATCAGAGTCTTTTCCAATGAGTCAACTCTTCGCATGAGGTGGCCAAAGTACTGGAGTTTCAGCTTTAGCATCAGTCCTTCCAAAGAAATCTCAGGGCTGACCTCCTTCAGAATGGACTGGTTGGATCTCCTTGCAGTCCAAGGGACTCTCAAGAGTCTTCTCCAACACCACAGTTCAAAAGCATCAATTCTTCACCTGCTCCAGGAACCTAAATTCCAGAGTCAGGGCCTTTTATCTCCCTGCACTTTCTGAGCCTTGCACACACATTCCTGGGTTAGAGCGGTACTGCCCATCAGGAAGCAGGCTGCCAGAGTGTGTATAAGAGTGCTGGGTGCCATACTGTGATCACCTCTTTGAGGTGACATTCCACTGTAAATTCACGCAAGGAGAGGAGATGCAATCTGCCTGCTTGCTTCATAAATCCCAAAGGGTGGAGTAAAGCAAGCTATGTCAGAAGTAAGAAAAACGCAATTGGAAGGATTTTCAAGCAGTTGCTAGACCACATGGCTTTAGAGCCCCACGAGCGAAAAATGAATTTTGCTGCCAAGGTCCGTTATCCAGGTTGATATACAGAATGTGTCCCCGCAGGATGCAAGAGTGTTACAGACAGATCTAGGCTCACTATATCTCTCCTACAGAGAAAACGTGATGCAACAGATGCTTTGACTTTCCCTGTGAATGTGGAAACCCTCCCAACTTTCAGGACCTCAGGGGACCTTGCTACTGAAAAATGACATCCAAGCAAGCACTTTCAAGATGTGTGTGATTCACAGCATGCAGAACGCTGGGCAAACTATCTTCCTATGAGGAGGGAAAGACACGCATAGAGAGTGTGTTTTCAGGCCTCTGTCTTGAAACTGTTTCGCTTCTAAGATGAGAGACCTGCAGGCCTGCTCCAAGGGTCTAAGTTCCAGTCAGGGCCGTGTGTCTCCCTGCACTATCTGAGCCTTGCAAACATATTCCTAGATCAGCGCATTCCTGCCCATGAGGAAGCAGGCTGCGGGAGTGTGTCTGAGGGGGTCGGGTGCCCTGCTCAGGGTCAAGTGGTCAAGGCACCTTGCACCACCAATGCGCCCCAGACAAGGAGTCGGGAGCCGCCCACTTGTTTCAGAAATGCCAATTAGGGAGCAAAGCTCGCTCTGTCAGAAGGAGGAAAACAGTCACAGAATGGATTTTCAAGCAGTTTGGGGACTGTACCATGTTCGTGCTCCCCAGGAGAAAAAACGCGAATTTTGGCCCCTAGGCCCAGTATCCAGGTGTAAGCACAGGGTGTTTTCCCGCAGGATCCAAGAACATTCCAGACAGACCTAGGCTCGCTAGCTCTCTCCTGCAGAGGAAACATGACGGACCAGCCATTTTGAGGTTGCTTTGACTTTCTCTGGGAGTGTGGGAACCCTCCCTGGGCTCAGGACCTCAGGTCCATTGCTACTGAAAAGTGACTTCCAAGCAAGCACTGGCAAGCTGTGTGTGACTCTCCGCACGCAGGAGGCTGGAAAAGTTCTCTTCCTTGGAGCAAGGAAAGGCAGACCCAGAGAGTGTGTTTTCAGGCCTCTATCTTGCAGCAAGTGTTTGGCTTCTCAGACATCAGACCTCCAGGTCTCCTCTGAGGAGCTCAAATCCGGAGTCACGGCCATGTGTTTCCCTGCACTTTCTGAGCCTTGCAAACATATTCCTAGGACAGTGCAGTCCTGCTCAAGGGGATGAAGGCTGCTGGAGTGTCTGAGGGTGCCGGTGCCATGCTGGAGTCACCTGGTCGAGGGCATATTGCACCTCCAATAGGCCCCAGGCAAGGAGTGGTGGGCCGTCCCCGGCTTCAGAAATCCATGAAGGGGAGCAAAGTTCACTCTGTCAGAAGCAAGAAAACACCAACGGGATGCATTTCAAGCAGTTGCTGAGTCACCCCGTGTTTAGGCTCCTCGGTAGAAAAATTTGGCCCCTAGGCCCAATATCCACGTGGGCGCACATGGTGTTTCCCCTGCAGGATCTGAGAACATTCCAGACAGACCCAGGCTCACGAGCTCTCTCCTGCAGAGGAAAGGTGACGGAACAGCCATTTGGACCTTGCTTTGACTTTCCCTGGGACAGTGGGAGCCCTCTCTGGGCACAGGGCCTCAGGGGCCATTGCCACTGAAAAATGACCTCCAAGCCAGCACTTTGAGCTGTGTGTGACTCTCAGCCCTCAGGAGGCTGGGAAAGATACCTTCCTTGGAGGAAGGAAAGGCAGCCACAGAGACTGTGTTTTCAGGCCTCTATCTTGCAGCAAGTGTTCCGCTTCTCAGATGTTAGACCTCCAGGCCTGCTCCAAGGGCCTCAATTCCAGAATTAGGGCCGTGTGTCTCCCTGCACTTTATGAGCCTTGCAAACACAATCCTAGGTCAGAGCAGTCCTGCCCATGAGGAAGCAGGCTGCAGGAGTGTGTCTGAGGGAGCTGGGTGCCATGCTGTGCTCACCTGGTCGAGGGCACCTTGTACCTCCAATGGGCCCCAGGCAAGGAGTGGCGGGCCTCCCCCTGGCTTCAGAAATCCCAAAGCGGGGAGCAAAGCTCACTCTGTCAGAAGGAAGAAAACAACAACAGGATGCATTTTTCAAGCAGTTGCTGGGCCGTCCCCTTTCAGGCTCCTCGCAAGAAAAATGCGAATTTTGCCCCCTAGTCCCAGTATCCAGTTGGGCGCACAGAGTCTTTTCCCCACAGGATCTGAGAAACACACTCTCTGTGGATGCCTTTCCTTCCCCCCACACTCCCAGAGGTTTCTGAATCAGGGGGCGGTCCACTGCTCCTCAACTGTGGCCTTTTGGAAGTGCAAGTTGCCCTAGACCACATGTGCACAGCATGGCACCCGGCCCCCTCACACACACTCCCGCAGTCTGCTTCCTCTCGGGCAGGACAGCGCTGACCTAGGACCGTGTTTGCAAGGCTCGAAAAGTACAGGGAGACACGCGGCCCTGACTCTGGAATTGAGGCCCTCTGAGCAGGACTGGATGTCTGACGTCTGAGAACCTGAACACTTGCTGCCGGGTAGAGGCCTGAAAACACACTCTCTGTGGCTGCCTTTCCTTCCTTTAGGAAGATAACTTTTCCAGCCTCCTGCGAGTGGAGAGTTGCACACGGCTTGCCAGTGCTTGCTTGGAAGTCATTTTTCAGTGGCAATGGTCTGAGGTCCTGAGCCCAGGGAGGGCTCCCACACCCCCAGGGAAAGTCAAAGCAACCTCCAAATGGCTGTTCCATCACGTTTCCTCTGCAGGAGAGAGCTAGTGAGCCTAGGTCTGTCTGGAACGTCTCGGATCCTGTGGGGACAAACCCTGTGCTTACACCTGGATACCAGGCCTAGGGGGCCAAATTCGTATTGTTCTCTTGGATGGCCCTAAAGCAGTGTGGCCTAGAAACTGCTTGAAAGTCCATTAAATCAGTCTTTTCTTACTTCTGCCAGCGGGACCCTTCGTGCACCCTTTGGTTTCTCAAGCACGTGGACTGCCTGCAACTGCTTGTAGTTGGCCCATATACAGTTGAATGTCACCTCTTCTGGGTAACCACAGTATGGCAAGCATCACTCTCAGACGCACTCCCAGAGTCTGTTTCCTCATGGGCAGTCCAGGTACGACACAGGAGTGTATTACAAGGCTCAGAAATGCAGTGAAACATAGTGCCCTGACTCTGGAAGTTAGGTCCTCTGGACAAACCTGGAAGAATTACAATTTTAGCAGTTAGACAGTTCTTAATAGATAGAGGCACAATAAAACATGTTCCTTGATGCCTTACTTTTCTTGCAGTAGCATACCTTTCCCAGAATTCTGTGTGTTGACAGTCACACACTGCTTCAAAATGCTTGTACGGAGGATATTTTTCAGTAGCAATTCCCCCTGACTGTGTGACCATAGGGAAGGCCCCCACGCTCACAGGGAAAGCGAAACCAACATTGAAACATCCAACCCATCACGTTTTCTTTCTAGGACTGATCCAGCGAGCCTAGATGTTTTCCAAAAAATTTTGTGTACTGAGGGGACACATCCTGAATCTGAAGTTGGATACCGTACCTTGGTGGCAAAATTTGGATTTTTCTCTCAGTTGGCCTTTAACAGGTGAGGACTAGCAATTGCCTGAAAAAATCATCCAAGAGCTGTTTTCTTCCTTTTGACAGCAAGAACTTTGGGCCACTCTTTGGGACTTCTGAATCAAGCAGGCAGCTCGCAACTCCTAGCCAATGGCCCATTTGCAGTTGAATGTCGCATCTTCTGGGTAAGCATAGCATGACAAGCGACACTGTCCCACACACTCCCACAGCCTGTTTCCTCGTGGGCAGTCCTGGCATGCCATAGGAATGTGTTTACAAGGCTCAGAAAGTGCAGAGAAACACACTGTTTGACTTTGGAATTTAGGTTTTTTGGGCTATCCTGGAGGACTCACATCTTAGAATTCAAACAGTTCTTGACAGACAGAGGCCTGAAAGCACACTCTCTGTGGATACCTTACTTTTCTTTAAGGAACATAGCTTTCGAAGTATCATGTGTTCGGAGAGTCACACACTGCTTGAAAACTCTTGCTTTGAGGTCAATTTTCAGTAGCCATTTCCCCTGACGGTGTGGCCGTAGCGAAGGCCCCCACAATCATAGGGTAAGTAAACGAACATCTAAATGTCTGTTCCATCAAGTTTTCTTTGTAGAAGACATCCTGTGTGACTAGGGCTGTCTGAAAAATACTTGGATACTGTGGAGACACATCCTGAGTGTGAAGTTTGTTAACGGACCTTGTTGGCAAGATTTGCATTTTTCTGTTAGTCCTAAAATAGGCTTCCCTTGTGGCTCAGCTGGTAAAGAATGTGCCAGCAATGTGGATGACCTTGGTGTGATTCCTCTGTTTGGAAGGTCCACTGAAGAAAGAAAGGGTATCCATTCACATATTTTGGCCTGGCAAATTTAATGGACTGTTTATTCCATGGGGTCATAAATAGTCAGACACGACTGAGTGACTTGCACAGCAAAAGCCCTAAAATGAGGTGGCCTAGCAACTGCTTGAAAATCTATCCAATAGATGTTTCTTCTGACACCAAGAGTTTTGGGCCACCCTTTGTAATTTCTAAAGCAAGTAGGCAGCTTGCAACTACCAGCCGCTGGTCTATGTACAGTTGAATGTCACTTCATCAGGGTAACACAGTATGGCAACCAGCACTCTCAGACACACTTCTGCAACCTGTTTCCTCATGGGCAGTTTTGGTACACCATAGGAATGTGTTAATGAAGCTCAGAAAGTGCAAGAAACAAACTGCCCTCTGACTCTTGAAGCCAGATCCACTGGGCAAACATGGAGGTCTCACATTATAGCATCTAGAAAGTTCCTGATAGATAGAGACCTGAAAACACACTCTCTGTTGATGCATACCTTCCTCTAAGGAGCATACCTTTCCCAGCGTGCTGTGTGTTGAGAGTCACACACTGCTTGGAATGCCTACTTGGAGGTTATTTTTCAGTAGCAATTTCCCCTCATGATGTGACCATTGGGAAGGCCCCCAGCCTCAGAAGGAAGACAAAACCAACATGCACACATGTGTTCTATCAAGTTTTCTCTACAGGAGAGATCTTGTGTGCCTAAGTATATTTGCAAAATTATTGGATAATGTGAGGAACACCTTGAATGTGAAGTTGGATACCTGACCTTGGTCAAACTTCGCAGTTTTGTCTTGGTACTCCCTAAAATGGTATGGCCTTTCAACTGCATGAAAATTCATCCAATAGCTGTTAGCTTAACTTCTGACATTGAGAGCTTAGCAGATCACAACTGCTATCCACTGACCCATTTATAGCTGAATGTCTCCTCGTCTGGGTAAACATAGTATGGCAACTAGCACTCTCAGAAACACTCCCTCTGTCTGTTTCCTCTTTGCCAGTCCCAGTATGCCATAAGAATGTGTTTACAAGGCCCAGAAAGTGCAAGGAAACACACAGCCCCGACTCTGGAATTCAGGTCCTGTGGACAAACCTGGAAGGCTCACACCTTAGAATCAAGACAGATCTTTATAGATAGAGGCTGAAAACATACTCTCCGTTGATGCCTTACCTTCCTCAATGGAACATAGCATTCCCTGCATTCTGGATGCTTAGTGTCCCACACTGATTGAAAATGCTTGCTTGGAAGTCATTGTTTACTAGCAGTTTCACATGATGCTGTGACCATTGGGAAGTTCCCCACATGCACACTGAAAGACAAGCCAACGTCCTAAAGTCCATTCCATCAGCTTTTCCCTATAGGAGAGATGCAGCGAGCCTAGGTTTTTCTGGATAATTCTTGGATACTGCAGTGAAACCTCTTGAGTGTGATGTTGAATACTGTACCTTGGTTTCAAAATTGGCACTGATCTCTTGGTTGTCCCTGAAACACTTCCGCCTAGCACCTGCTTGAATATCCACTCAATAGCTGTTTTCTTACATCAGACAGCAAGAGCTTTGGTCCACCCTTTGGGTTTTCTGAAACAAGCAGGCAGCTTGCAGCCCCTAGATGCTGGCCCATTTACAGATGAATGCCACCTCTTCTGGGTAAACACAGTATGGCAATCAGCATTCTCAGACAAAGTCCTACAGCTTGTTTCCTCATAGGCCTTCCCGAAGAAACACAAGAATTTGTTTCCAAGGTGCAGAAATTGGAGGGAAACACACTGCCCTGAGGCTAGATGTTAGGTCCTTGGGGAAAACATGGAGGTTTGCCTGGAGGTCTCACATCTTAGAATCTAGACAGTTCTTGATCGATAGAATCCTGAATACACACTCTCCATTAAGGCCTTTCCTTCCTCAAAGGAACATAGCTTTCCCACCATTCTATGAGCTAAGGGTCACATACTGGTTGAGAATGCTTGCTTGAAGGTCGTTCTTCAGTAGCAATTTCCCCAGAAGGTGTGATCACAAGGAAGGCCCCCAAAGGCACAGGGAAAGTAAAACCAAC
This sequence comes from Neotragus pygmaeus, assembly GCA_006410875.1. Classification (NCBI taxonomy): domain Eukaryota; kingdom Metazoa; phylum Chordata; class Mammalia; order Artiodactyla; family Bovidae; genus Neotragus; species Neotragus pygmaeus. The sequence goes on along the minus strand of SJYV01034765.1, from coordinate 45,753 downwards.
ATCCAAACGTAGGTTCCATCACATCGTCTCTGTAGAAGAAATCCAGTGAGCTTAGGTCTTTTTGGAAGAGTCTTGGATACTGTGGAGACACATCCTGAGTGTGAAGTTGAGCACCGGACCTTGCTGGCAAAATTCACATTTTTCTCTTGGTTGCCCATGAAATGGTGCACCCTAGTAACTCCTTGAAAATCCATCCAGTACCTCCTTTGTTGGTTCTGACAGCAAGAGCTTTGTTCCTCCCTTTGGGATTTCTGAAGCATGCAGGTCGCTCACAACTCCTAGCTGCTGGCACTTTTCCTGTTCTTATTCACCTCATCTGGTAATCACTGTATGGCAACCAGCATGCTCAGACACACTTGCACAGCCAGTTTCCTTAGTGGAAATCCTGGTATGTTATAGGAATGTGATTACAAGGCTTAGAAAGTACAAGGAAACACACTGCCCTGACTCTGGTAGTTAGGTCCTCTGGGCAAAACTGGAAATTTCACATCTTAAAATCTAGAGAGTTCTTGATAGATAGAGGCCTTGAAAACACTCTACATTGATGCACAGAAGTTTCCCAGCGTTCTGTGTAATGAGGGTCACACATGGCTTGAAACTGCTTGCTTGGAGATCATTTTTCAGTAGGAAAATCCCCTGATGGTGTGACCCTAGGCAAAGCCCCCACATGCACACAGAAAGGTAAATCAACATGCAAATGTTTGCTGCATTGCATTTTCTAGGCAGGAGAGATCCAGTGAGCCTAGGTCTTTTTGGAAATTTCTAGAATATTGCAGGGAAACTTCCTGAATGTGAAGTTGGATACCGGAATTTGGGGGCAAGATTCGCATTTTTATCTCAGTTAGTCCTAAAATGGGCTTCCCTTGTGGCTCAGTTGGTAAAGTATTTGCCTACAATGCAGGAGACCAGGGTGTGATTCCTGGGTTTGGAAGATCAACTGGACAATTAAAGAGTAGCTACTGAAGTATTTTGGCCCCCACACTCAGAGAGAAAGCAAAACCATCATCCAAGGTCTGATCCATCTTGTTTTCTCTGTAGCACAGATCCCAGAGTGCCTAGGTCTTTTTAGCAAATTCTTGGTTTCTGTGGGAATATATACTTAGTGTGAATTTGGAGACCAGACCTTGGTGGCAAATTCATATTTTCACTGAGTTGGCCCTAAAGTGGTGTGGCCTAACAACTCCTTGACACTCCATCCAATAGCTCTTTTCTTACTTCTGAAAGTGAGAGTATTGTTCCACCCTTTGCAATTTCTCAAACAAGCAGGCGACTCGCAACAACCATCTCCTGGCTCAATTCCAGTTGAATGTAACCTCTTCTGTGTAACCATAGAAAGGCAATCAGCACTTTCAGACACACTCCCACAGCCTGTTTCCACAGGAGCATTCCCAGTACAACATAAGAATGTGTTTTCAAGCCACAGAAAGTGTAGGGAAACACACTGCCCTGACTCTCAATGTTAGGTCCTCGGGGCAAACCTGGAGGTCTCACCTCTTAGAATCTAGAGAGTTCTTGATAGATAGAGGCCTGAAAACACACTCTCCATTGATGCCTTACCTTCCTTGAAGGAATATAGCTTTCTCTACATCCTGTGTGCTTAGACACATGCTGCTTGAAAAGACTTGCTTGGAGGTCATTTTTCAGTATCAATATTCCCTGTTGGTGTGAGCATAGGGAAGGTGCCACACTCACAGGGAAAGTAAAATCATCATCCAAATGTCTGCTCCATCTCGTTTTTTCTGTAGCACAGATCCAGAGTGCCTAGGTCTTTTTCGCAAATTCTTGGTTTCTATGGGTATGCTTAGTGTGAATCTGGATACCGGACCTTGGTTGAAAATTCGCATTTTCCCTCGGTTGGCCTGAAGACGGTGTGGCCTAGCAACTGCTTGAACTCCATCCAGTCCCAGTTTTCTTTCTTCTGACAACGAGAGCTTTATTCCACCGTTTGGGATTTCTGAAGCAAGCAGGTGGCTGGCTCATTTCCAGTTGAATGTCACCTCTTCTGGATAACCATGGTATGACAATAAGCACTTTCAAACAACTCCCATAGCCTCTTTCCTCATGGGCATACCTGGTACAAGGTAGGAATGTGTTTTCAAGTCACAGAAAGTGTAAGGAAACATAATGCCATGACTCGGGAAGTTAGGTCCTAGGAGCAACCCCAGAGGTTTCACCTCTTAGAATTCTTGATAGAGAGAGGCATCAACACACTCTCCATTGATGCCTTACCTTCCTCAAAAGAACATAGCTTTCTCTGCGTTTTGTGTGCTGAGAGTCAAATACTGCTTGAGAAGCCTTGCTTCAAGGTAATTTTTCAGTAGCAATTTCCCCTGACGTGATTGTAGGTAAGGCCCCTACACTCACAGATAGCCAAACCACCATCCAAATGTCAGGTTCATCACGTTTTCTCTGTAGCAGAGATCAGGTGTGCCTAGGTCTTTTTTGCAAATTCTGGCTTCAGTGGGAATATATACTGAGTGTGAATTTGGATACCAGACCTTGGTGGCAAATTTGCATTCATTCAGTGGGCCCTAAAATGGTGTGGCATATCAACTGCTTGAAACTCTATCCAATCGCTGTTTTCTTACTTCTGACATCGAGAGCTTTGTTCCATCCTTTGGAATTTCTGAAGCAAGCCGGCGGCTTGCAATGGCTAGCTGCTGGCTCATTTCCAGTTGAATGTCACCTCTTCTGGGTAACCACAGTATGGCAATCAGAACTTCCAGACACACTCCTGCAGCCTGTTTCTTCATGAGTGTTCCTGGTACAATGTAGGAATGTGTTTCCAAGCCACAGAAAGTGTAGGGAAACACAGTGCCAAAACTTAGGAAGTTACGTCCTTGGGGCAACCCTGGAGGTCTCACCTCTTAGAATCTAGAGTTCTTGAAAGTTAGAAGCCTGAAAACACACTCTCCATTTATGCCTTACCTTCCTTGAAGGAACATAGGTTTTTCTGCCTTTTGAATGCTGAGTGTCACATACGGCTTGAAAGGCTTGCTTGGAGGACATTTTTCAGTATCAATCTACCCTGATGGTGTGAGTGTAGGGAAGGCCCCCACACTCACAGGGAAAGCAAAATCACTGTCCAAACATCTGATCCATCATGTTTTCTCTCTAGAAGAGATCCAGGGTGCCTAGGTCTTTTTACCAAATTCCTGGTTTCTGTGGGAACATATTGAGAGTGAATTACTCAATTGGCCCTAAAATGGTGCAGCCTAACAACTGCTTGAAACTCCATCCAATAGCTGTTTTCTTACTTCTGACAGCAAGAGCTTTGCTCCACCCTTTGGGATTTCTGGAGCAAGCAGGCGGCTCGCAAGAGCTAGCTACTGGCTCATTTCCAGTGGAATGTTACCTCTACTGGGTAACTACAGTATGGCAAGTTGCACTTTGAGACACCTTCCCACAGCCTGTTTCCTCATGGGTACTCCATGTACGACATAGGAATGTGTTTTCAAGCCACAGAAAGTGTAGGGAAACACACTGCCTTGACTTTCAAAGTTAGGTCCTCTGTGAAACCCTGCAGGTCTCACCTCTTAGAATATAGAGAGTTGTGAAAGCTAGTGGCCAGAAAACAGACTCTCCATTGATGCCTTGCCTTTCTCAAAGGAAAATAGCTTTCTCTGTGTTATGTGTGCTGAGAGTCACATAGCACTTGATAATGCTTGCTTGGAGGTCATTTCTCAGTAGCCATTTCCCCAATGGTGTGAGCATAGGGAAGGCACCCACACTCACAGGGAAAGCAAAACCAACATCCAAATGTCCTATCCATCTCGTATTTCTGTAGGAGAGATCCACTGGACCTAGCTATTTTGGGGAAATTTTTCCATTCTGCATATACACATACTTAGTGTGAATTTGGACATTGGACTTTGGCGACAAAATACACATTTTTCTCTCCATTAGGCCTAAAAAGGTGCAGCCTAGCAACTGCCTGAAACTCCATCCAATAACTGTTTTCTTACTTCTGACACTGAGAGCTTTGTTTCACACTTTTGATTTCTGAAGCAAACAGGCAGCTCGCAGCATCAAGTTGCTGGCTCATTTCCAGCTGAATGTCACCTTTTCTTAGTAACAACAGTATGGCAATCAGCAATTTCAGACACACTGCCACAGCATGTTTCCACATGGGCATGTCCGGTATGACACAGGAATGTGTTTTCAAGCCACAAAAACTGCAGTGAAACACAGTGCCATGACATTCAAAGCTAGGTCCTCAGTGCAAACGTGGAGGTCTCACCTCACTGAATCTAGAGAGTTTTTGATAGATAGAGGCCTGAAAACACTCTCCGTTGATGCCTTATCTTCCTCAATGGAACATAGCTTTCTCTGCATTCTGTGTGCTGAGTCACAGAAGCTTGAAAAGGCTTGCTTGGAGATCATTTTTCAGTAGCCATTTCCCCTGATGGTGGTCCCATAGGAAAGCCCCCACACCTACAGAGAAAGCAAAAACACCTTCCACATGTCCAATCCACCACATTTTCTCTGTAGCAGAGTTCCAGTGTGCCTCGATGTTTTTAGCAAATTCTTGGTTTCTGTGGGAACATATACTGAGTGTAAATTTGGATACTGGACCTTGGTGGCAAATTCAGATTTTCACTCGGTTGGCCCTAAAATGGCCCTAAAGTGGCATAGCAACTGCTTGAAACTCCATCCAATAGCTGCTTTCTTTACTTATGTCAGCAAGAGCTTTGTTCCACCCTTCAGGACCTGGAGCATGCAGATGGCTCACAATGGCTAGCTGCTGGCTCATTTCTAGCTGAATGTCACCTCTTCTGGGTAACCACAGGATGGCAATCAGCACTTTCAGACACACTGCCACAGCCTGTTTCCTCACGGTCATTCCCAGTATGACATAGGAAGGTGTTTTCAAGCCACAGAAAGTGTAGGGAAACACATTGTCCTTACTCTCGAAGTTAGGTCCTTGGGGCAAACCTGAAGTTCTCACCTCTTAGCATCTGGAGAGTTTTTGATAAATAGAAGCCTGAAAACACTCTCCATTAATGCCTTACCTTCCTCGAAGGAACTTAGCTTTCTCTGCATACTGTGATCTGACAGTCACATACTACGATCTGAGAGTCACATACTGCATAAAAGGTTTGCTTGGAAGTCATTTTTCACTATCATTTTACCCTGACAGTGTGAGCATGGCGAAGGTCCCGACACTCACAGGGAAAGCAAAACCAGCATTCAAACGTGTGATCCATCTCGTATTCTCTGTATGAGAGATCCAGTGTGCCTAGCTATTTTTGGAAATTTTTTCCATACTACAGATACACATACTGAGTGTGAATTTGGATAACAGACATTGGTGACAAAATTCGCATTTTTCTCTCTGTAAGCCCTAAAACAATGCGGCCTAGCAACTGCTTCAAACTCCATCAAATGCCTGTTTTCTTACTTCTGACTCCTGGCATTTTGGTCCACCCTTTGGGATTTCTGAACCAAGCAGGTGGCTCGCAACAGCGAGCTGCTGCCTGATTTCCAGTTGAACGTCACCTCTTCTGGGTAACCTCAGAATGGCAATCTGCACTTTTAGACACACTCCCACAGCCTGTTTCCTCATGGGCATGCCCAATAAGACATAGGAAGGTGTTTTCAAGCCTCAGAAAGTGTGGGGAAACACACTGCCCTTGCTCTTGAAATTAGGTCCTGGGGGCAAACCTGGAGTCTCACCTCTTAGAATCTAGAGAGTTCTTGATAGCTAGAAGCCTGAAAATACATTCTCCATGGTAGCCTTGCCTTCCTCGAAGGAACATAGCTTTCCCTATATTCTGAAGCTGAGAGTCACATACTGCTGGAAAATGCTTGCTTGAAGGTCATTTTTCAGTATCAATTTCCCCTGACAGGGTGAGCATAAGGAAGGGTCACACAATCACAGGGAAAACAAAACCACTTTCCCAATGTCTGGTCCATCACGTTTTCTGTGTGAGAGATCTAGTGTGCCTAGGTCTTTTTAGGAAATTCTTGGTTTTAGTGGGAACATATGCTGAAAGTGAAAGAGGAGAGTGAAAAAGTTGACTTAAAGCTCAACATTCAGAAAACAAAGATCATGGCATCCGGTCCCATCACTTCATGGGAAATAGATGGAGAAACCATGGAAACAGTATCAGACTTTATTTTGGGGGGGCTCCAAAATCACTGTAAATGGTGACTGCAGCCATGAAATTACAAGATGCTTACTCCTTGGAAGAAAAGTTATGACCAACCTAGATAGTATATTCAAAAGCAGAGACATTACTTTGCCGACTAAGGTCCGTCTAGTCAAGGCTATGGTTTTTCCTGTGGTCATGTATGGTTGTGAGAGTTGGACTGTGAAGAAGGCTGAG